>JAJHUR010126227.1:0-12404 GCA_027495735.1 Lutjanus campechanus | reverse complement strand
TCTCTCTCTCTCTCCCTCTGTTATTTGACAGTACTTTTACAACAGAAGTTGATATTCAAACATTAGATGATCTGTACAGTGAAAGACGTCATCATCTGTCTCATTGTTCCCTTTTAAAGAAAAAGAAAATGTCAGTATCTTGCATCATAATGACATTTTGTCAGTGTTTAAATAGACAATTCGCTTCCTGTGCTGTTGGAAGACAATTGACCCTTTCAACGTCTTTTGGCCTCTGCACAGATGCCTCACCTCCTCAATATCACTCTGTTACGGCCACCGCCGTGTCCGTCTTGTGTGCGGTATGTTTTGTTGTGTAGTTAACTCTGCCTGTTCCAGTGTGTGAGTCCGTGGTTGGATCCAGCTGACGGAGGTGTGGTCGCGCCCGCGCGGCCTCGTTTGCTGAGTGGTGTCGTCATCGCCCCGCCCACCAATCAGCTGGGACGCAGCTGATCTGACGCTATAAAAGCCTGACGAAGAAGACGTTCGAGGCAGCTGATTGTAGACGGCAGCTCGCCACATGTGCCTTTTGTTGAGAGAATTGTGATTTGTACCGTGTTATACCTGTCTCTTATACACATCTAGATGTGTATAAGAGACAGGCAATAAGTCGCAGAACCATCACGTTTCATAACAGAGATACAGCTTGGGTTGGTTCTGTTGACCAGTCTGAACCAGAATGTCACAGTCTGATATTCGACCAGTTTGTCACTCAGCAGAGTGACGTCTTGTCCACGTTGGACCTCCACAGTCTGAGACGCAGAAACTGACACAGAGATCCAGTCTGAAACACACAGCAGAGAAAATAAAAGATTTACTATTAATTCAACAAAAGAAACATGAACAATAACTTTTAAATGAGTGAACAGTTTCAGTTCTGGTGGTTTAAAGTCACCAAAGTTATAAATGTAGTTGAGATGAATTCGATGTCAGTACTCACTGAAGCTGCAGAGACTTAAAGCTGTTATCAAGGTAAAGTTCTTCATGCTGCGTGTGTCTGTAGCTCTGCAATGTCCACAACTGAACTGAGCTCCAGAGAGGGTGCGTTCAACGTAAAGAGGTGGGCTGTTCCTCATTTGCTTATCTTGTTGATCAAACTGACCACATAAATGGTTTGAGGAAAAAAAGTGTTGATGCAGAACGTTAATTCAGTCTCTCTCTCTCTCTCTCTCTCTCTGTTATTTGACAGTACTTTTACAACAGAAGTTGATATTCAAACATTAGATGATCTGTACAGTGAAAGACGTCATCATCTGCCTCATTGTTCCCTTTTAAAGAAAAAGAAAATATCAGTATCTTGCATCATAATGACATTTTGTCAGTGTTTAAATAGACAATTTGCTTCCTGTGCTGTTGGAAGACAATTGACCCTTTCAACGTCCTTTGGCCTCTGCACAGATGCCTCACCTCCTCAATATCACTCATTCTCAGCAGATGGGTACAAGTGGTGTTCTTGGTGGTTTTAATGAGGCTGTGTAGTTTTCCTATTCTAACTGCCTCCCACATGTCTTTGGTGTTGTTGGTGTTGAGGTTTCTCTCCGGTCTCTGCTGATATCTCCTCTTTGCTTCCTTGATGTCAGCTTTCAGTGTTGCTCTGGTGGTGCAGTTAGCTTCCCTGTCACCTGACTCAAAGACATATCCTTTAGCTCTGGATGGAGCTGTCACCTCAACATTCACCCAGGCTTTCTGGCGGTGAATGATAATGCACACTTGCTGATTTCATCTTTCAAAGTTCCAGAAATCCAACACAAATAACATTTGCTATTAAGTGCTATTAAGCCTTTGTTGTGTGTGGTTACGATGCAGAGAACTGCCGAACCATTTCCGGTTCAGACCTCATTAATCACACAGATACAGATAGCTCACTGATACAGACAGTCCTGTTTGTTAGCACAGTGGGTGTCAAAATTTTTTTTGGCATCGATATTTCAGTAACCAGTTTTAAATGCACTGTGCTTTTGATTCACACATTTACACACATATATGCTTTGATATGAGTCACAGAAATATTATATATAGATGGCTTCATATGAGGTTATAAACATGTCCCACTGCTTCAGACATCGTTTCACAAGTTGGATGGATGAGTGTGAGTCTGTTAGAGGTGTAAAGATACAGATACAGATATATATCTGATACACAGAGCAAAGTGCAACAATGGACATGTGAGTGTCACACATGTTTATATTAGGGATGCGTGTGATTAGTCGACTAAACGATTAAAACTCCCCACCCTTGCTAGTTGGCACCAGAATTACTAGTCGTTTAAACTATTTATCAACATTTCATTCATGCACAATGCCAGTTATCTGTTGCCAAAAATAGATTTTTGAAATAGATTTTATGCAGCCGCCCGTCACTGGCTGGGGCTGCCCCGATCGCTGAGGCAACCCCGGATGTTTATATCAGCAAAGTCGGACAGAGGACAGCTCGTAAAACCACCGCGGTTTGACAGTGTTTTAATCTAGAAAATGGAAATATTGTTAAATGCAGACTGTGACAGAATAAGCTGATATATATTCACTCGACTGGAGAAACATGTGCCCACATTAAGCACAGACACGAACATAAACCTGCAAGCGGAGCAGCTGCTGCTGCTGCTAGCACTGCTAACGTTAGCCACACTATGTGGCAGGCTGGCAGCTAACATCAGCACTGTGTCGTTTACCTGCAGACATTGTGATCCTCTTCGGTCTGAAACGGTGAAGCATTGAGTGAGTTGTTGTCATGTTTTGGACATAATGTGTAAGATTTGTATTGCACAGTACAAAGTAGTGCGCATTTCAGCGGCATTTAAAGTACGATTTGGAGATTGTTTACTGTGATTAATGGCTTCAAATGGCTCTTAATACACAATTTTTTTTTCGGACTGTGTTTAACATTATAAATTAATAAATTCTGCTCAATTTTAACTGCTTTCTGAGTTTTTTCTCAGTGTTACACTAGTCGACTAGTCTAAATAAAATTTTTCGTTTAATCAACAGGGAAATTAGTTGCCAGGAAAATCCCTAGTTTATATTCATTAATACAACGACCAAACTGCTTTAAAAATAGATTTTATTTTTAATTCAGGCATGTAGCACATTGACATCAGTTAAAATATCCAGTCTCCACATTGATGTTTGACAAAAAACAGTTTTCACTGCTTCATTTCAGACTTTATCCTCACAGAGCTTTGATCTAACAGGCCTCATAGTTTTCACCTCAGTTGTGTTCAGACCACACTGAGCTGCCTTTTCCTGTCAAACAACTGATCTGTACCACACTCACTCCTCCACTGCTGCACATCTCCATCTATCTGTGGTCTGTCTGGACAGTCGGCAAAGTCAGATAAAACTAGCAAGACAGACTGAAAGAGACATGAGAGTACAAAAGCACAAAAGATTACATGTTTAGTAATGTGGTTATTTGACCAAACTCATATTACATCTTTTTATCATACATTTTTTTCAGAAAAAAGCAGAAGAAAATATGAACTCCTCCCACCAACCACAAAAGGACACAGCAGCAGATTAATATGCTGAAGCATCAGTTCCTCTCTGAACCACTCTGAGTCTATCTGCTGGCAGAATAAAGAACACGAGTCTCCACTTGTCTCTCTGATTCAGGCCTCCTGCTTCTTATTGTTGTTGGATACAAACTCAGGTCTGCATCCTTCAGGTCATCACAGTCCAGATTCTGTAAAGAGGACACAGTTACACACGTCACATTAGTCGAGTAGGAATGTGATTTACTTTTGTGTAATCCTCAAGACATCTGGTAAACAAATTATGACGTTCCTAAGTTGGCACCACATCCCAGGGGCTTTGATTTGTGACAAAAACTGAAAATCATAACTTTTGAACAAGACATCAGAAACACACAGTTTAAGGAATTGATCAGGAAGGTTATTTTAACGATATTTACAAGTTTGGTACATTGAAACTTGAAAAGTAAGAAAAAGCATCTTTAATTTCACAAGTGCAAAGTGTGTCTACATATATACCAAACTATACAATCCAAACAATCTCTGGAATGAACGAATATTGACATTAATCAGTGGAAAATAAAATAATAAATATGAGTGTAAATCTGTATTTTATTTCTATTCGTTGTAGAATTATGTAGAACTGAAGGTAACTAATCATGCCAAGGTGGAAACATTTAAGAGTAAATAATTAAAACAAAACTTGATTCACCTCCTGCTGACGTGGATTCTGTTCTTCACTGGCAGCTGAATGACAGAGACAATATGTTTAATCAGTTAACTGGCAGTCATTTTAAGCTATTTTACACCATCGTGCTGACACACATTTACACAGAACAACCAAAAATGAGATATTCTCCTGAAGTACCTGACTGAGGTTTTCTGTTGTTAACAATCAGAACAATGACATATACAAGGAGACCACTCAGACCGCCCAGGATCACACTCGTCAGCTTTGTTATTCCATCAGCCCCTACTACAAGAGAGATCATTAAATTAGAGACTTGAGATCTGGCTAAAACTAAAGTGGACCGAACTGAATTTAGTTTAAGTGTTTCACATTCAAATATTTGATCATCTGCACAATAAAAGAAATCTTGATGAGAATCTTACTTGTACTCTTGTTGTCCACGTCATCATGTGACTCATTGCTGCCTTTTAAAGCAATGAAGATAAAATAAGTTCTGATTTTATTTAGACAGATTTGCATCACAATCACATTTGGTCTATGTTTAAAGGCAGTTTGCAGAATGATCTTACCTTCAACTTTTAAGTGAATCACCCTGAAAGTTGGACCTCCAGCAGTGTAAAATCCACAGAAATACTGTCCAGAGTCAGATGAATTCACTTGTTTGATTTTGAGAGAGAGAGTGGTGGAGCTCATCTCAAACTTTCCATTTTGGAATCCTGTGCAGTAAGTCACAGAACCACTACGGCTCTTAACAGAGATACAGCTTGGGTTGGTTCTGTTGACCAGTCTGAACCAGTATATCACAGTGTCTTTGTCGCCCATGTTTTTACACAGCAGAGTGACGTCTTGTCCAGGTTGGACCTCCACAGTCTGAGACTCAGAAACTGACGCAGAGATCCAGCCTGAAACACACAGCAGAGAAAATAAAAGATTTACTATTAATTCAACAAAAGAAACATGAAGAATAACTTGTAAATAAGTGAACAGTTTCAGTTCTGGTGGTTTAAAATCACCAAAGTTATAAATGTTGAGATGAATTCAATGTCAGTACTCACTGAAGCTGCAGAGACTTAAAGCTGTTATCAAGGTAAAGTTCTTCATGCTGCGTGTGTCTGTAGCTCTGCAATGTCCACAACTGAACTGAGCTCCAGTGAGGGTGTGTTCAACGTAAAGAGGAGGGCTGTTCCTCATTTGCTTATCTTGTTGTTCAAACTGGCCACATAAATGCATTCAGGAAAAAAAAGTGTTGATGCAGCATGTTAACATAGTCTCTCTCTCTCTCTCTGTTACTTTTATAACAGAAGTCAATATTTCTGAAGTTAAAATGAGTCTTCATTTGATAGTTTTGCATCATAATAAGTAAAACCATTTGTCAATTTTTAAATTGTTACTTTAGTGCCTGTGTTGTTGGAAGACAAATGACCCCTCCAAAGCCCCGCCTCTTTTAATTCTATGCTCCAATGATTGAGCAAGCTTACATGTGGCTAGCATTTTCAGACATTATAATGCAGAATGAGTCTTTAACTGACAGATTTGACATACAGCAAATGACAAATGGTAGCAGGCTGGAATAGAACCCATGGCTGTTTTATACACGCGGAGCAGGCTCTATCAACTGAGCTACCAGGACACCCCTTAATATGGAAATGTTTCACGTTATAGCTTTAAATTTGTCATGTGCTGGGCCCATCTATGTTGAAAAGAAAACCAAATTCTGCAGATGGTTAAAAGATGTTTCTTTTATTAGAAAGCTTTGATCTAACAGGCCTCATGATTTTCACCTCAGCTGTGTTCAGGCCACACTGTGCTGCCTCTTCCTGTTTAACAAGTGATGTGAAACTCACTCACTCCTCCACTGCTGCTGACGTCCATCTAACCCTCATTATAAGACGACCTGGACAGTCATCATTGTCCTCACTGGCTCCCTAATCATATGTTCTTTGCTAATCAGACTTTGACTGAGAGAAATAAAATTCGGACATTCAAAGCTCTGCAGTAGAAAGACACTTGTGAATGAATGAACATCAGATCTTTATTGAAAAAAGAAAAGTTTTGACAAAAGTGGTTATTGCTCTCATCACACAAAAGCATCAAAGCATATTGAACTGATCCAGCATCAGTTCCAGTCTCCTCCTGAGTCTATCTGGTGGCAGCATAAACAACATTTGGCTCCGGCTCTCTTCTTTTAGCTTTTGATCGAAATGTCACTGCTGCGTAGTTCAGGTCATCAGAGCCCACATTCTGTGAAAAGAGTGTTTACAGTCTTAATGTGGTGACTGGACATGATTTTATTAATTCCCACTACACAGCCTGATAATTACTGGATTTTTGAGGGAAATACCAATATTGATAATTGGTCAATATTCATTCTTAATAACACAGGATTAACAAACATTCTTGATATGATGTCCTTGGAGTTGTTCTTAAAAGGGTTGTGACAAAGAAATTTACTGAACAAGACATTTTACAATTAAACATAAACTTGTTACTGCTCACTAATGGACAAATATTAAAAAGGAGAAGCCACACTTCAACTGAATGAATGTGCATAAGACTGTCATTACACTGTCATAACCATGTCATAACAACTTTGATGAACATAGCAGAATGTTAATGACTGTTGTCATTAAGTGTTATGAGGCCATTAATATAATCTCTAACTCAGAGCTGACATTGTTTGATGTCTTTGTCATAACATCTTGACATTATCCATTTTATACTGTTTAGCTTCATCTGTTGACATTATGTTAAAATGACGTGTGGCTGGTTTTTAACACTGGTCATAATGACACCATTATAAGTGTGTCATAAATAGTTTCCTTGACCTCAAGCAGAGTGGTCCATTTTTGACTTCATAAAGATGTCATTAAGTTTTATTGCAAGGTCAAATGCTTTTGTAACAGTGTTGTGAATAATTTCCTGGACTTCAATCAGATGACATAAAGCCAGTTTGATGACAGAGTACAGCATGAAGGTAATTTAGAATACAGAGTTAGCTAATGGACAGAGGACGTTTAGCTCATTTACTTGTTGCTGAAGTAGACAAATCATTGTCTGCTGTTGACCGTAGTTGGTGTTAGCTAATTGGCTCGTTAGCTAACGCTAACTAAGTAGCCACATCATTAGCTGACTCAACCGCCGTACTGTTAAACTGGTCACCCTCAGTCTTGGAGAATGTGTTCAGTCACAGTCTGGTGAAGATGTCCAGTTTGTACAGACTTAGCTAGACACTAAAGCACTTGGTGAAGTTTAGGAACAGATCATGGTTTAGTCAAAATAAATAGTGAATGTTACAAGACTTAAATGAAGAACAAAAATGTTAAACAACATTGAATTTTGGTTTAACATGGGACATAAACCCTGACCTCCTGGATGACAGGCCTGTATTTGTTTGAACCATCGAACCACCACACCTCCTCCATACACAGACTGTTCTTGCTCTTCATACTATACTGCTGTCACAGGACATTGGACATTAGTGTATGCACTGCAGGTGATTTAAAATTTGTATCAGCTAAAATATTGTCCAATACAATAAAGCTGTCTGTTGTCTTGTTCTATAAAAATGGATAAAAATAAAAGTTAAAATTGGACTCACCTGTCTTTGCTCTGGATTCTGTTCTTCTCTATCAGCTAAGTGACAGAAACAAAATATCTGGTCAGTTCACTCATCAGTTTAGTATATTTCCACCGTAGTGACACAACTTTTAACACTTGAAACGAAACCAAATGTAACACAGAAACTTTGAAAATGTACCTGTCTGAAGTTTCCTGTTTTTAACAACCAGACCAATGATGACCATTACAAGGAGAACAGTCAGAGCGCCCAGGATCACAATCATCAGCTCTGTTATTCCATCAGAACCCTCTAGAAGGAAGATAATTAAATTAGACTTTATTTTCTCTATTGAGATGTGAGACTTGGCTAATATTAAAATGGACCAAAGTGAATTTAGTTTAAGTGTTTCACATTCAAATATTTGATCATCTGCACAATGAAAGAAATCTTGATAAGAATCTTACTTGTACTCTTGTTGTCCACGTCATCATGTGGCTCATCGCTGCCTTTTAAGGAAATTGTGATAAAATTTTATTTTGATTTTATTTCGACAGATTTGCATCACAATCACATGCAAACATGCAAATACAGAGTAAACATGCACAATGGACTTTAGAATCATCTTACCTTCAACTTTTAAATGAATCACACTGAAAGTTGGACCTCCAACAGTGTTAAATCCACAGAAATACAGTCCAGAGTCAGATAAATTCACTTGTTTGATTCTGAGAGAGACAGTGGAGGTGTTGGAGCTCATCTCAAACGTTACATTTTGGATTCCTGTGCAGTAAGTCTCAGGACCATTACGGCTCTTAACAGAGATACAGCTTGGGTTGGTTCTGTCGATCAGTCTGAACCAGAATATCACAGTGTCACTGTTGCCCATGTTTTTACACAACAGAGTGACGTCGTGTCCAGGTTTGACTTCCACAGTCTCAGACTCAGAAACAGACACAAAGATCCAGTCTGAAACACACAGCAGAGAAAATAAAAGTTTTACTATTAATTCAACAAAAGCAACATGAAGAATAACTTTTAAATAAGAGAACAGTTTCAGTTCTGGTGGTTTAAAGTCACCAAAGTTATAAATGTAGTTGAGATGAATTCAATGTCAGTACTCACTGAAGCTGCAGAGACTTAAAGCTGTTATCAAGGTAAAGTTCTTCATGCTGCGTGTGTCTGTAGCTCTGCAATGTCCGCAACTGAACTGAGCTCCAGTGGCGGTGCGTTCAACAAAAAGAGGTGGGCTGTTCCTCATTTGCCTATCTTGTCGATCAAACTGGCCACATAAATGGTTTGAGGAAAAAGTGTTGATGCAGAACGTTAACTCAGTCTCTCTCTCTTTCTCTCTCAGTCATTTGACAGTACTTTTACAACAGAAGTTAATATTCCTGAAGATAACCTGTGTTATATAGGTGTAAAGTCACTAGGAAACACAAAAGTGGTGGACCCAAAAATGCAGGCTTGAGCACTGGAGGCAGAGTTCAAAATCGTAATGAAAAACTAACTCAAACACAGGCTTACGTGAACAAAGGGATCCAAAAGACAAAACTAAAATAGGCAAAATCCAAGAAATCCAAAAGGGTATAAATTCAAGGAGGAAAAGAGACCAAAAAACACTGGGAGCAACACAGGGAAGACACAGGAACTAAACACCAAAATCAAACACAAACTGACAAAGAAACAGAGAAACACAGGGACTAAATGGTCAGGGAACTAATCACAAACAGGTGGGCAAACACCACATGACAATCAGCAGGAGCGGGAAAAAGACAAAGACAGGAAGTAAACATAACAGACACACAAGGGAGAACCAAGACTACAAAATAAAACAGGAAATGACTAACAAAAAGTCCAACCATGACAGTAGCCCCCCTTCAAGGCTGCAGCTCAGGATGGGCAGGAGATGATCCCGGCCCAGCCGGGACTGGAGGAGGCTGCAGCGGCGACGTAGACGGCCTAGCCAGAACAGGAAGAGGCTGCGTTGGCAATGTAGACAGCCCAGCCAGAGCAGGAACAGGAAGAGGCTGCGGCGGCATCGTAGATGGCCCAGCCGGAACAGGAAGAGGCTGCGGCGGCGATGTAGACGGCCCAGCTGAAGCAGTAACTGGAGGTGGCTGCGGCGGCGACGTAGACGGCCCAGCTGGAATAGGAAGAGGCTGCAGCGGCGACGTAGACAGCCCAGCCGAAGCAGTAACTGGAGGTGGCTGCGGCGGTTACGTAGATGAGTAGAATCTTGGGCCTCGACAAAAAAGTTTTCTCCATGAGTGAATAAACAAAAAGTCTGCGCTTTAGGTCCATGCAGCTCTCAACGGCCAAGCGCAGCTGCGCAAATTCAATGCATGCCTTATTAAGTTCCTCTGACAGTGACAAGTCTGCTGGGTCCATGTTGCCAACAGGAGCTACTGTCTTTGATAATGAGGTCAAACAATATATTAAAACTGTTAGACATTCCACTAATATGAAAGCCATTAAGACTTTTGATTCATGTGCTCTTTTTAATCGATTTGTGTAATATGATATTCTGAAATACTGCCTCTGAATGTTTGTAGGCCCCTGGCAGTTGCCATTACACTGTATTGTATTGCACTGTACTGCATTGCATTTCTTAATAAAGATTTATAATTGGAAAAAAAAGATGCAAGGCGGAGAATTAGTGCCAAAAGTCACGTGACAGTTTTTTGTGGTTGTAGAATTGTTTTTTTTGTACTTGAAGGATTTTCTTTTTGTACTTGAAAGATTGTAATTTGTACTTGATGGATTTTTTTTTTGTAATTGAAGAAATATGTTTCTTTGTATGTGTAGAACATGCTGTATTTGTTTCTGAAGCATGATGTATTTGTTTGATAGGTATATTTCTTATTTGCAAAACAAAATGCAGTTTGTGAATGATGTTTTGTATTTGCAAACCACACTGAGTTTGTTTGTGAATCGTTGGGCGTGAGTAAAACATGTTTTGTGTGTTTGTGAGGTTTTGGCATGATTTTAACTCCATATGAACCTCACATTTCTCCCCCTGCCTACCGATGCATTGCTGCCCTGCACTAGTGTTGCTGCCTGCTCTTTTAACCCCACCACCACCCCAGCATCCACCTGCAGGCTCTGACGGGGGGTTCAAGAATTTGCTCATCACTCCCCTTATCTCCATTGTAACTTAAAGGTATAGTTAGCGATATAACTTTTAGTCAAAATCACCGTATTTCTCCTCACTATCCACAAGCTGTCACTTCTGAGAGCATGCTGGGGAAAAAAATTCGGTTTCAATACACAGCCTGGACTCTGAATTTCAGCAGGTAAATCTGTGGCTCGGAGCGAGCCACCAAAACATGGGTCCACCCCCTCACGCCCGGGGGGCCGGTTCATACTCTGCAAAGGGGGGAGGGGGAGTAGTAGGTTGCGTAGCGTGCGCAGTTAGAGTAAGAGAGTGACGGTATATCAGGTGCAGATATTTTGCATTCGCCATGGCTGAAAAACAGACCCAGAGAAAACGGTCGGAGGAGCATAAATTAAAAAAAAAAGGAATAAAATGGAATAATGTAGTAATGTAATAATGTGGGTACAGTTGTCTAACGGGTCAGGTAACCTTAGCTTTGCGGCTTAGCAGTGTGCTAACCCACAACTTTGCTATTTCAGCTGCTTTACTGCTGCTTTACTTTCTACAGCCATTTCGGGGGTAGAGCCCGGGGTGGAGTATGAAGGGAGGGGTGGGTCTGTATTCGTTTACACTTCAAATATCAACAACCTCTCTACTCGTTTTCTCCCACATCACTAACTACACCTTTAAGCTGAAGTCGGAGCCTAGACGCCAAACCCAAATCATGTTCTGGTGCTGAATAAACATTCTAAACATGAGTTGTCTGACTGAAATATGGAAATGTTTCACCTTAGAGCTTTAAATATGTCATGTGCTGGGCTCATGTTGAAGAAAAAAACTAATTCCGCATATGGTTAAAAGAAGTGTTTCTTTTAGTAGAAAGCTTTGATCTAACAGGCCTCATGATTTTCACCTCAGCTGTGTTCAGACCACACTGTGCTGCCTCTTCCTGTTAAACAAGTGATGTGAAACTCACTCACTCCTCCACTGCTGCTGACCTCCATCTAACCCTCATTATAAGATGACCTGGACAGTCAACATTGTCCTCACTGGCTCCCCAGTTTCATGTTGTTTTGCTAATCAGACTTTGACTGAGAGAAAATGATGAAAATGTAAATGAATGAACATCAGATCTTTATTGCAAAATTAAAAGTTTTGACAAAAGTGGTTACTGCTTTCAATCAAGAAGTCACACAAAAGCATCAAAGCATATTGAACTGATCCAGCATCAGTTCCAGTCTCCTCCTGAGTCTATCTGGTGGCAGCATAAACAACATTTGGCTCCGGCTCTCTTCTTTTTGCTTTTGATCGAAATGTCACTGCTGCGTAGTTCAGGTCATCAGAGCCCACATTCTGTGAAAAGAGTGTTTACAGTCTTAATGTGGTGACTGGACATGATTTTCTTAATTCCCACTACACAGCCTGATAGATACTGGATTTTTGAGGGAAATATCAGTATTGATAATTGGTCAATATTCATTCTTAATAACACAGGATTAACAAACATTCTTGATACGATGTCCTGAAAATTGTTCTTTAAAGGGTTGTGACAAAGAAATTTACTGAACAAGACATTTTACAATTAAACATAAACTTG
>JAJHUR010126226.1:0-11466 GCA_027495735.1 Lutjanus campechanus | reverse complement strand
CAGTGAAGATGCGCAGCCCTAGTAATAATATTGTATTCACCAAAGCAATTGTTGAGGTCTGGGAGTGCAGCAATACCACACTCACAAAAATAAATAAGTAAGGTGAAGCAAGGAAATTGAGCGGTCAATCATACCAGGATACCAGGTTATTCAAATTTATTCAGGAGGAGAAAATGCAATGTTGAAAGGATTGGACATTGTCTATGTCACCATGACATTTTTCTCTTTCTAGAAATATGTAAAAATGATGAGACTTTGTCTTTTCACCTCCTGTTTGAAGGCCTCTCTATCTGAGCCATTATTATGTCTTGTTGCTCTTTCAGGTGGGAAGCCCACAGGAGTGCTGTGTGGTGAGCCATCAGCCCCCCTGAGGAGAGGAGGGAACCCCACCACCAACCACTCCGCAGACGCCCCGGCCACAGTAAGATCATGTCTCAGATCATGAGTTATGGTGGGAAGAAATGAAGTGAAACTCGAGAGCAGACAAACATATAGGGAAGCAACTGAAGCTCAAATGATTCAAAAGTGTTTATTTTCTCTTCATCTTCCTTTAAAGCTGCTGTAGATAGGAAGCCTAAAAATGGTTGATCATTCAGTCTCATCTGAGTTAGGTTTCGTTTCTCCATCCTGAGCTCCTCCTACCAGACGAGCAGCACGCACTTCATGTGTGCATGCAAGTTTACCGAGGCAATCGTGAGCGAGTACGGACCAACTGACATCAACTGTGTGTAATAAAGCAGACACCACCAGACAGTACAAAACAGCGACAGAGGAGAGAAACTACACTTCAAAACACACATTTCAACCTCGTTTCCGCAATCTTTTTGTGCGCAGCAACCTTTATAAATGAGGCCCCTGCACACACGAGCTGAACATCACAACACTCGCTTGTTCAGGGGGAGAAAAGGAGGCTCGACACAGTTTGGCTATGGTTGGCACTAAGTGAATGCAGTCCACTTAGAGGCGGGTCAGGCTTGTTTTGTCCCTGCTCCAGACTCGGTCCATCTGGGGCGCAGCTCGCCTTGATATCAGTGGCGACATGGTTTGACTCTGCGTGACCATAAATGCCAGTATAAAAGCACCATGTATGTCTCAGTACTCACCAGAAAAAGTCGGTTCTTTCCATTACATCCCTCCTCTCTTTACTCTCACTCTGTGATTTTCAAATACATTTCTTATCCAGTCAGCAGTCAACATGGACAGAAAGACTAATTATCTTACTGTAAAAAGCATGGTCGGATCCTCTGTGGTCGCTGCTGCACACAGGTTTACAAGCAAATGTGAAGATAAATCCAGTTTTTATTCCCAAAAGTTTAAAAAACAAACACTGAGCTCTTGTCTGGCTGGTCCGGGGGTCTGTTTCTCTGTGGTTGCTGCTGCAGAGGGGCTGAGTGGCAAAAGTGAAAATAAATGTGCTTTTTCATCTCAAAAGTTTAAAAAACAAATGCTGAACTCTCGTCTGGCTGGTCCACAGGTCAACAATTATTTTGTTGTTGCTGCAGAGGGTTGGACTGCAGGAGTTAAAATAAATCCCCTTTTTAATTCCAAAAGTTCGACACATACACTCTGAGCCAATAAAGGAGCCGGCATCAGAACCTCCACTCTGCCACTGACCCTCTCCTGCAGAGCTCCCTGGCCCTGAGCAGCTGTCTGTCAGCTCTGTATCTCAGCTCCGCCTGATCCTGTCGGCCCTCGGCAAAGCCCCACAATTGACATGAATGAACTCAACTGAAGGTGAAGTCAAAAGTAACTGAGTGAGCTGACAAACTCCTGGGCTGAGCATTTTGCTCATTTGACACTTTTTAAGATTCTCTTTATTATAATTCCATTTTATAGTAACGTTTCCTGCAGGAGTTTCAGCCATTGATTCAGGGTCTCACTGGAGGAATGTGCATGCACAGCTGCGCTAGTAGAGCAGCCAATAGGAGCCCCCGGTCTGTGAAGACCTGTGATTGGTTTAAGTTTACCATCACGGGCCGGATTCCCTTAAGGCTGAAAACAGAGCCAAGAGGAGGTGCAGAAGTGTATTTCTGTCTCAGACAGAAAGGTTATTATGAAATTATTTCTCTACGATACCAGAACAATGTTGCCTACCCTAGCTATAATGTCACACAAAGATAGCTGTGTATCAGTGACAAAGGACACATTGAAGTCGTTTCTCCATTATGAAACAGCACAGAAGTTCTCCTCTCTTTTAATCTGTGAAAGCTAATGATAATACTTACCACTTCTTATCTGCTTCGGTTTTTTTTTAGGATGGAGAAAATTCTGTACGCGATGTTGGTAAGCACCCGTTTTTTCTGGTCACATCACCCCAGTTAACAGATGAGCATCAGCCAGCATTTATAAAAGTATAAAAAGGGTCATTGGCATATCAAATTAACATATCAGATTACCAGATTCATACACACAATCATGGGCAATATTATTTACCATGACATTTTCAGCATACACCGCAGTTACTAAAATATTATGAGTAAGATTAGATTAGAAGTAAACATTAACTCGATGTAGCCAAATAGTGACCCCATGTTGATCTATGAAAATGTTATAACTTGTTTATGTATATTTGTTATATTAATTTAATGTTTGCAATATGTTTGGCAAATTTATGCTATTTTAGGTACTCATTTGACAGTAGTGATACTAATGAGGTTAAAACAATTTAGAGAAACAGATAAATGTACATCTGTCATCCTTTAATAAGAACAAAGCAGAGAAAAAAAATTGTTAATAGTACATGATGTGACTAAGGCTGGCAGCTGAAAGCCAAATGACTGACAGTTTCCCATCACGTGCATATGCAGTGTATTAGAGTTCCCTCAGGGCAATATTTGCAGTAATTAAAACTAACAAGCTGAACTTGGCAAGCATCTGAGGGGTGAGACATATTCTCATGACAAAAATATAGCCACTGTTCCTTTGTGAATGTTTTCAAGTGGAACTGATAGTCATGTCTACTTACCTGTGTTCAGAAAACTGTGTTGCTGAGCCTGAAGCAGCTCCAGGGCAGCAGGATGAAGCCCCTCCCGCTGAGGACGCTGCTGCAGGGCTACCGTCTGGCCGCAGGAATCCCCCTGGGGGGAAGTCCAGCCTCATCCTGGGTTGAATCTCAGCCAGCTGCCCCTCCTTACATCCACTCATTTCTGAACTCATCTTTTTTTCTTTTTTTTTTTTTCTTCCCCCAAACAAGGCACCCCGGCCCATTTGTGTGTACCGCAGGAATCCTATCTGATGTCCAACTGACACCAGTCTCCTTCACATCCCCAAGTGCATTGTTTTGATACCTCTCTTTTTTGAAAACTGTTTTGTACTGTTTTTATTGTTTGTTTGTTTTGACAGAAGCACTTTATGTATTTCTAATTACATGGTTCAAAGTCTGCCTTTGCCCCTGTAATACGTTAAGCCTGCCAGAAAAAGGGTAAAAGGTTCACATTTCTCATATCAACCGATGGTAAATCTCCCCCAATTTTATTGCGACAGCACAAGCTGTAAGTGATTTTACAAGCAGTTTCTAGAACACATGCAAAGAAAAAAGCTGTCTTTTTTTGCACTGTGTTCAGTTTTGACCCATCTTGCATGCACGTCTGGTCTATAACGTATGAATGTGAGAAGAAACATAACTGTGAAGATTTCTTTCTTAATTTAACCTGTTTGTTAGTTGTTTTTTGTGGAATAATTGTTGTATCGTTGTTGCATGAAGTTGGAATCTTTCTACTGATTATATGATTATTATCCACATAGGAGCCAAATAGGAGCTGCATAAATTACTGTCATTATTGTGATCTGAAGGGTGCAAACATTTGTCTTACTGTAGGTCCCATGTCAGGTAACACAATTGGAATAAGCCTTTTTTATAATGTAGTCACAAACCTTAGATTATTGTAACCCCAGTGCCGGTTTTGAGTGCCCCGTGTTTTTATAGGTAAAATTTACTCTCAAAAATAAAGTGTGCCTGTTTGTGTGTTAGGCTACAACATCAAACAAGGTTGGGTTTCCCCTATTGCATCCAATCAGTATCATGTGGGCCTTGTTTTTCCACTGCGAGTCAATGGAATGCCGTCGGTCCTGACACTGTGTGTTTATGGTAAACCCATCCTAGATTTGACAAGTGACCTTATGACAGCTCAGCCTTTTTTTCTCTCTTTTACCCCCTTCTTATCCTTGTTTATGATCCTGCTCACTGAAAGTAAATAAGGTTTTTTGTACATTTCATGTCATATTATTTAAACCAAAATTCAAACTCCCTCCTGCTTCTGTATCGTTCAGTCACGTGTGTGACTGCTGTGTCAGCCAGCTGTCATGCAACAAGACCTACATTTCAAGTACCTGAAATGTAATTCCTGTGGTGTCTATTTTTAACGTGTGTTATGATGCAAGACATATATGTTTGCATCCTATACCAATTCCTGTTGCTGGATGTAAGTCACTACAGAAATCTGAATTCAAGAAATGGCACAAGTGGAAATGAACATTAAAAATCAATTTTGACCATGGGTTGTGTTTGCTGTGTTGATTATCTGACTTAGAATGATTATACTAAGGGCTGGACAATGTGTGCGAAATGAATTTTTTTTTTTTTTTTGATCAAATCCCTTTATAGTGATATTGCAACAATTTTGTAGGGATGACTATTGGTGCTTTCACAAAATATGAACTTTTTTTTTTTTGATAAATAACCATTAGTGATGTGGATATAATGTCTATGTGGCTAAAGTCAAGCTAGAACAGTCTGTTAAATTCAGGCTAATGCAGCTAACATGAGCCATGCTACAACTGCTGCTGGCTCAGCAACTATGGGTAAATGCAAACAAGGGAAGACCCAAGAATATTTAATGCAATATAGTGAGGGTCTCAGCTATAACTTTCTATCACTTAATGGGTCCATGGCCTGAAAATAGTTAAAGACCCATGATATAGATGGATAAATAAGGAGATAATACAGAGGCAAAATATGCATTTTTCATTTGAGATGAACTGTCCCGTTTTAATGCACATATAGGATCCTGACTGTTGTTTTAGAACAGACTTGAAAAATTGTGAATCTTTAGTTTAAAGGACCAGTATGTAGCATTTAGTGGCATCTAGCAATGAGATTGCAAACACATTGTTTTAAGGTGCCCACACATAATCAGCATTAAAAAACTGCTCTGTGCCAGCTGTGTCATTGTTTTCTTTGGCTTGAGAGTCGCTGCATCCAGCAAGGCAGAGGTGCTAACCTTGCTGTGGTGAACCGTTTGAAAAATTGCCACTGAGCACTGCACTCAAAGTTCAAAATATTTAAACTTTGGCCTCAGCTGCTGTAGAATGGAGCTAAGAGATTTGTGAATAACCATATAATTTACAAACTGAGCTGGATCCAATGCTTAAGTTAGCTTAGCTGTTTATACACCAGGCAGCACTTTGCCTCTCTGCGCTCTACCTTGCAGTGAGCCAAGAGCAAATACCTTATCACTTGAAGGCAGCTTAACTGTCCTGTTCCAAGCATGTAGGAGAACCGAGGATGGATGTGGAACTCTCGCAAAAAGCAAAAGTCCATATCTAAAGCCAGTGTTTGGTTTATATATTCTGGGCTACTATAGGAACATGGGAGTGCTACATGGCGCACTCCGTGTAAGAGGACCTGTGCCCTTGGTAGATATAAACAGCTCACACTAAGGCAGTGGGGCTCAAACTTTTTTTGCCATCATGTGCCCCCATCAGAAGCAGAAAAAGGTTCACATCCCCCTCACAATTATCAATCATTAACAACAGTTCAGTCAGACAACTCACATTTAAGAATATTTATTGCAGCAGCTGACCATAGTCAGTTTTGCGTCTAAGCTCCGACTTCTTCACTCCTCGCAGATTATGTTTACATAGATATATAAAGGAGTGATGAACACATATTTTGGACCCCCTGTCAGAGCCCACAGGTGGATGCTGGCGAGGTGGTGGGGCTGAGGGAGCAGGCAGTGACGCTGTTGCAGGGCAACCATGGCATTGACAAGCAGAGGGAGAGATGGGAGGTTTAGCAGTTTAAATAGAGCACCAGATTGGAAAGGTGCGTTTGGTATGTACTACAGGGCGTGAGCCATGTACATGTGATAGCAGTGCAGCTCGAGTTGACTGTCTGAACTAAATGACAGGCGTCACTACATGTGGAGAAGCAACAGATTAAAAATTGATTTTCAAGTTGAATTTGAGTGAAATAAAGGTCAGCATAAGCCATATTGTTTGTATTTTTCGCCTGCATTAATCATATTAGTATTTGAGGATACTTCTTATTCTTGCAGAGGTGGATCGTCAAATCTTAACAGTTTGGTGCAAAAGTTGTAATTGCTATTTACTGCTGTGTAACAGGAGTGCGAATAACAAGTAAGTAAGTGTGCAAAATAACCTTAGTATTTATTTACTTAGCGCATAGTATCCTGTCTCTGTCTCTGTTCTTCATTCATTTACGATAGCCAGTGCCACGCCTGCAGCCTCTGGTACTAGTGTGTGTCAGTGTGTGTGTTTGTCTTTACACTCATACTGAAAGTGAAAGTATAAGGAACCGGATTAGCAACCGTCGCTCGATGTTCAGTCAGCAGTTCAACAATCCC
Organism: Lutjanus campechanus; assembly: GCA_027495735.1. Classification (NCBI taxonomy): domain Eukaryota; kingdom Metazoa; phylum Chordata; class Actinopteri; order Lutjaniformes; family Lutjanidae; genus Lutjanus; species Lutjanus campechanus. The sequence continues at coordinate 4,882 of JAJHUR010126226.1, read as the reverse complement.
TCCACCGAGAGACACACGGCTGAATGTCCTTGTAGAGGAGCGTGTACGGTAAGTTTGACTCGACATTACTTTTGTTACAAGCTGTCGGTAGTCGGTTCGTCATATAAGCGACATACTGTGTGTAGGCCTGCACTAAATAAAGAGTGGTGAGGTAGCCGACGTACCAGACAGACATAATCTAGGTGAGTTAACCCACATGTTCACGATTTAATGAATGTAAGTATTAAGAACTGTATTTCTGTTATAATTTCATTTTATTGAAATTACAATACGTAGGCCATGTGTCTGTGATTATCCGTGACATTAGTCCACAGGGAAATGGCTCGACTCGATCAGCAGTGTAGCGTTCAAATGCACTTGGTGAGCTCAGTTCCACTTTTATGGTTATGATGGCCTCTTGTTGTTTTGTCTCACTTAAACACCGTAAAGAAAAAGCGGGGGCTTTGCGAAGTTTTGACAGTGCTTCCTATTTTACTCACTACAACTAAATAAAAACGTTGGATTGAGATGGTGAATGTTTTCATGCACAGCATAAGCGCCACTGCCTGTCGTGTAAGAGTGGTAATAATAATGTGCATTGTGTCAAATTGCTGCATGGTTTATCTTTCGTGGGTGAGATATGAGCACACACTTTACTGAATCCTGTCACTGACTTTTTCCAATGAGGAAGGAAACATGCTCTATCAGCCGCCAGATGTTTTTGTTACGATTTCCACTAATTCAGTGTGCAAGTGAAAGTGAATTCAGCAAACTGTCGGCGCTTGTTTATCTGTTCTCTTGCCAGGAGGGGACTTCTTTTGCAGTACAACCTACTACACAAACCTTAAACGTCTAGACAGAGAAGAAGTTATGGTTTATACATAAATGCTAAACCTGCTAAATGTAACTAACTGCACTGTAATTACATTGTTTATTGTGCTTCATTCCATGTCAGAAATATTGTCATTACAGGGGGAGTTAAGCCCAAATTAAAATCAAGTTTTTACTTGGTGCTTAGGCCCCCATAATTAACATGCTTGGAGTACGCGTGTATGGTCTGATATTTAAAATTCTACTTTTAAAACACTAGTTTTAAATTCTAGTATTTAATTTAAGTGAACTTAAAGGATATGGATTTTTTTTCAGCAGATACAAAAACTGATAATTACCTGCTTCTTATGGCCAAAACTGATAAGATGGCAATATTTCTGACTTTGTGCAGTGCAGCAGACTTGTAGCAAAGTGCACATTTATCATGTGTTTATGTGTAAACTTAACACCCACTCTGTCCTTCACTGTTTATGTTTGTTGATTTGAGTTGGATTGAAGGACTTTTTGACAGTGATTCAACTAGGTAGTGGGGCTTTATATTGGCAACCTCACTGGACAAGTTGAAATGAGTGATACAAGATATGTGTAGGCTCCTGAGTGACGATGAGAGTGTTTTTTCATCTGTCTGTGTGATTGTAGAGTTTTGATGGAGAGGAGGGAGTTACGGTGCTCAAATGCCCTCAGCAGGAAGATGGGTTGATTTCTTGAAACACAAAGAAAAAGTTTATCTTTATTTTGATGCCAGGGTATCTTTTCTTTCAGATTACAAGGTCCAAAAAGTGGCTGAGGGTATCAGCTAGTACCCACCAATATGTCAGCCAGACTAACATATATATAATTGATATTAGCTTATTGCAGATAAGTCTGTATTGTTAGATATTTTGGCTAACTACCAAGAAATCAGAGTTTAACAATAACGTTTTTTTTTTTCACTTGCCCAGTCACGCAAGTGGGTTGGAAGTCTTCTTGTCCAAAGTCAATTTTTACTTCCACCGTATAAACTGTTTTATTTATTTGTGGTTATCAGATAACAACAAAGACTAAAATTTATTTTCATAGCAACATCAGAAAGGGAAAGGGAGAGTGAGATGAGGTGTTTGTAGTTTGCACCAGCAGATGCCACTAAATCCTACACACTGGTCCTTTAAGTATCAAAAAGGATTATCAGCCAGTTTGTGGACTTGGCCCTACAACACAGCTCCTTGATATTGCAAATCATAAGCTCCAGCAGCTGTCGTGGAAGATGATCCATCAGGACGTTCACACACTGGTTCATTTCAATTCATGCTCCACACTCCACCTTAAAGAATTTAATGCTAATTTTATGACTTGTCATTTATTCATCCATTTAGATAATTATTGTTTTTATGAGTAACATAAAGGAATGCCAACTAACACTGCAGCCCTGTGTTGTAGAATAATAAATGAACCTTGAACCTTGTGACTTGTTGTTATCCAAACAGGAAGTGCACAGACAGGCTAGACCACCAAGACTGAGTTATTGTTTGTAAAATGGAGACAAGAATTGTAATAGAGCATATTCTGGGGGTCACGAGTTAAAATCACAACCATCAGGTGCAGTTGTATGTCCCTCATGACTCTGTGTATCCATAATTCCAGGACCACTGACCTCAATTTTCAGTTAGCGATTAAGCAAGAGTGATGTCTATGTTCAGTGTGTTGCAGTCGAAGGAGAAGTTGATGGATTGAATCCTTGCGTGATTGTGTGGAGAGTGCAGATGTTTCGCCACCGTGTCCAAGAGATTCAGACAGGAATCCGCCACCACACAGCTGCAGTAACTTAATTATCATATTGGGAGTGCATTGTGTACTTTGTGAAAAGAATTTCCAGACACAAGTCACTTAGGGAAGGGAGATCGGTCCCTGCCCTTTGTGTTGGTATAATAGTGACTGTTTTAAATGGTAAATCAAAGCTTGTTTTGTATTTTGACCACATGGCTGAAGAAGTCCTAAGCGATACCAGTTATGCCAGTTTAGGACATAAAAGGACACAGCTATAACTGAGATTCATTCTGTTGTGAACCAAATCTAGGCTCAAACAAAAGGTGGGAGATCATACATGTACATAGGGTCCAAATAAAATTAACTAAAGCAGTTTTGCGGACAAAAATACAAAAAAAAAAAAAAATGCCACAAACAAACCAATATTTCACTGCAGGAGTAAAGAGACCAAGTGAGAGGTTTGCTCCACTTTCTCAAAGAGCACAGGGGTCATCTCACATACTTGTTCACCGACTCTTTAGTTGAGTAACTATTAAACTCTTCATGTGATATGAAAAAAAATCTCTTGAGTGGACTTTCTCTTTCAGTATAACTACTTGACAAGGAGCAACGTGACATTAAAGTAAACAAGCATTTTCAAAGTTAGTGGGCAGCTCGTCAAACAGGTTACAGAAGTAGTCTTGGCCTTATTTTGGACAATTACTTACAGTATGAGTGATTGCAGAAGCACATTAACACTCATAGAGACCATTTCATCTGGCACTGTTGGAATCTGCACCTATATTCACCAACCTTCTCAAAATAATATATCACCAGTGAATAAACATTTTGATGCTGGTAAGACTTTACTATGGCCAAATTCTCAAGAAATCAAATATGTTTCAAAGAAGTTCTGATAACTTCATCAAATTTGCCACTACAAATGTGATCAGTGACATGAAGAAATCTCGTGGATTCTGGCTCTGTCACTGATCATGCAGTGATCAGTATGAGGAATATTTTGAACTTAACCATATAGGTCAAAATGTGATCAGTCAAGTAGTAATGGGTGATCAGATATCTGAACATATGATTTATTTAGCCACTTTAACCTGCATATTCACTGTGACTTTGGAGTGTCCCAGACAAAAGATGACCAACTTGAAAGAAATGTGGTGATATCTTTGGTTGTAGCTCCAAAGCTGGATTTGCTTCTTAGTAAAAAAAAATAATACGATGTGCAGGAGCCAGAAAATCACCCTATAACACGAGGTAATGCACTACCGTACTTTAAGCTAGCACTTGGCAATCACTCAAAACTCAAATTAGCATAAACACAACTGGAAACTGGAACATCTTTAACCATGGTAGATAGCAGACAATTGCACAAGTCCCTCCAATCCGAGTCCCAAGCAAGTATCAAGTAATTCGGTCCAAGTCTCAAGCAAGTCCCAAGTTTTTTTGTCATGGGCAAGTCAAGTCAAGTCAAGTCACAAGGTTATGTCGAGTCAAGTCGAGTCAAGTCACAAGGTTGTCGAGTCAAGTCAAGTCAAGTCGCAGATTATGTCAAGTCAAGTCTCTCACTATTGTTCCTCATCCAAAAAAGAGCATGCAGTCTAGTCTGCATGGATTAAAGCATAAAGCTGTTAATTTGATCTATTCTTACATTACATGTTTGATCATTTAGACCAAGGTAGATGGGGAAAGGCGACATTCCAATAAAGATGTGACATGTTTCAAACAAAAACATGTTTATTTTGTTTATGTTAACATAAACAGGGTCGGTAGAAGTCCGATGCACAGAGAAGAAAATAAAAGAGAAGAAGAGAAGAAGAAAATAGAGGCTTTAGAGATTTATTAAATATTTTTTAAAAAGGTGATGACCATAAAGCTGAGACCTTTACAGTCTATGGCTGAGACGAGCAAAGTCAACGTAGCGCAGGGTAAAAAAAAACTAACAAAACAAAAACAAACAGCGAAGCTATATGTTTACCAGCCTTGTAACGTAATACTGTCCAGCTCTAATGTTAACATCCACAGGTATAAAAGCCACGACACGTCATGTTTTTGACAGGAACAGCTGACTGACTGTCAGAGAGGAGGCAGAGAGAGGAGGAGAGCAGAGCGCTGCGGTCAGGTGAAGGAGGGGCTCGTTTCACCGTGGCGAAGCGGGCGCGCGCGGGGGGAGGCAGAGAGAGGAGAGAGCAGCAGTCAGGTGAAAGAGTGATGCGGGAGGGGCTCGTTTGTCGTTTCCCCGTTGCGGAGCGGGGGTTGGGGGCGGCAGTCATCTTGTCTCAAGTCGAGTCGAGTCTCGAGTCTCTGACCCTCCAAGTCGAGTCGAGTCTCGAGT
>JAJHUR010126216.1:1727-12012 GCA_027495735.1 Lutjanus campechanus | reverse complement strand
TTTTTTTTTTTTTTTTTGCCTCTTGACCTTTCTTCTCAGTAGAGACGAGTGAGTTGCCTCTTGGAAAATAGATTAGATGGAGATTAGCAAGTCTTGGATGTCAGCACAACAGCCTTTTCTCCTGCTATTCCCGTAGTCTCTTCCTCTCAAGTAAACTATCAGGAGGGCACGCCGGGCCACAGATGACTGTGACAGAATACACCGGTGTTATCAAGCATTAGATGTGCACACACAAACGGATGCTGTCATCTTTAATAAATGAATCCCAAAGAGAAGCTTCATTAATACCTTTCTTACAAGCCCTGAAAACCCATTTCCTTAATCAGCTTCTTATCATATTCAGTGGGGTTCTACACCAAAATATATTTTTCTGCTGTCAGTTTAGGTTATTTTGCATAAGAGATTTCTCTATTTGTGTTTTTGTCTGTGCACTGTCACTGTCTTGAAGGGGTGTTGAAGAGAGGTTTAGTTGGGGAAAAAAAGGGATATCTCGCACCATTAACTTAAAGTCCCCCTCCACTCAAAAATATATTTTTATTCTTGTTCTTACAGTTGAATGTTTGAGCTTCATTGTACAGAATAAGGTCTGTGCAGAGTGTAACACTAGAAGGCTGACTTCACATTCATCTACTGAAAATGGAAAGTTTCTCTGTGCTCAATGAAATTATGATTTTAAGGGGCGGGCCTGCGAGCTATTCTTTGTGACATCACAAATAGTCTGGAAATCAATCCCGGTTCAATTTGCAATGCATACAAGTGAGATATAGAAATGAGAAGCCACCAGTGCACATATACTGAACAAACCTTACAGCAAAGTACGCAACATCTTGTGTTAAGTAGGAAAACTTGAGAAATAAGCATCATTTGCATATTAATAGATGCTAGAATTTTTAATGACAGTAGTAGAAGTAGATGCCTTTGTAGGGGTTTTAATGTTGGAATTATAGCTTTTTGTGGGAAAAAAAAACGTCTGACACAGATTATTGTTCTATTGACTGTATGACTGAGTGACTATTTTTTATATAACTAGTGCATATAATTAGTGCAGCTTTAGAAAACTCAACTCAACATTCAAAAGGTTTCAGCATTTGTTTAAAATCTGCCTTAAGTTCCATTTTTTCCCCAGTGTTTTTGTTACAGTCTTAAGTGTCTGGTGGAGATTATGGGTCAAAACACAACACACAGAACTGCAGCAGGAACACGCTGCTGTAGGGACTCAGATTATCTCATAAAATATCAAATGTCTGCTAGTGCGGGGGTCCCTGGCTAAGCTGTGCTGGAGTGAAAGGAGAACAAGTCAAAATATGTCGAATTCCAACTTGGCAGCAGAATTTTGTTTTGACAAAGTGGGAGTAGGCTGATGAGGATGTACAGTATCATTTCACACCACTGGAATCACAGAGGAAGGCACCGACTTTTTATTGGAAAGAGAAAACAAGGGCAGGCCCCTTTAGCCAACCTCCTAAACTGACGAGATGACTTCAAATTGCAAACATGTGGCAGGTCAGTATTAACAATGAAGTCTTCTTAGGAGGGAGGACAATTTTACAGTCTCTTGTAGTGTAAAAGTCACATAATTCATTACTTTATTTAACTTTTAGTTCACTGCTTTCTTTGTGTCTGTATTGTGAGGGCCCACCCTGAACCTGGTTATGCTCAGGTTTTTCCTCCCCACTGTTGCATATAGTGCTTGCTCATGGTGCATCATTGGTTCTCTGTAAATAATAATATTAACAGTACAGTCTAGACCAATGGATTTCAACCTTATAAAGTGGGGACCCCCCAGAATAATCAGGTAGCTGTTCGTGATCCAACAAAAAATCCATGCTGCAGAAAGTCGGGGTGATGTTTCCAAAGCTTGGTAGGAGCTGGGGGCTCTGTTAGAAACGCTGACGTCTTGCAATTCTCAGTTGACGGTGCTGCTGTCAGACTTTCAAGTGACCCTCCTTCAGACATAGCGTTAGTCATAGTCAAAGTCTCCTATTTGGCTTGAGTCTTGAGGGGTAATACTTTTTCTAAGTAGCCATCACTCCATAGTCAGTCCTTGTGAGGGCTAGCCAAACTGGCTGCAGCTGCTTAGTTAAGCGCAATACTGTGGACAAAAGGCACCAAAAAAAAAAAAGTTGTGTCCAATGGGAACGCATGCAAATAGACTCTTTAACTCTCATGAAAACACCAAATAAAATTCATTATAAGGCAAATTATATCAACAATGACGTAGTGTAAAGAAAAAAAGAAAAAAACAACATTCTCCCATCTGAAATACAGGCCTCATTTCCCATCATGCCTGCTGTATTGAGTAGTTTGTTGACTTTATTACTTTATTACTATTATTATTAGTACTACTATTATTATTAAGTATGTTACAAAATGTTACTTTTTGTCAGTGTCTGTGTATGTTTGGTGGTTTATGTTAGTAACCATCTGACGACCCCCAGAAATTATCTTGTGACCACCCTTGGGGGTCACAAACCCCAGGTTGAGAGCCACTGGTTGAGACCTGCTGCATATGAAAAGTGCCTTGAGGAAAACTTCTGTTATGAATTGACTTGACTTGAATTAATGGTTTGCACGTGTGACATCCAGGAAATTAAGCTAACAAATCACAGTAATAAGTACGCCCGGCATGCTGTCAGCCACGGGATTGAACCGCAGAGGAGATATCTTTTCCTTTAACAGCATTTCTACTGTAGGTTTTGAAAAGGACTAGCTCGGGTTTCATGTTTTCACTGTGACCTCGGGGTGCTAATGGTACTGAATACTAAATATAGAAAAAAAATACCAGTTTGAACACCTGCAATAGAGCTGTCAGTCGAGCGGATGATTTAAAATCCCATGTCGGGGTGGGTGTGATGTTGTGAGGCAGCCAGGCAGATGATTGTTTCAGCCTACGCTGTGACTGCTAATATCAACAAATATTTGAATTACCTGTCAAGTGTATGCATCAAGTCTTTATTCAATGAAATGAAATATGCCTTGGATTAATTCCAATCTTTTTATTGTTTGACTTTCCGCATTTGCATGAAACTGAATATTAAATTCAAGCTGTCACCATGACAGCAACACAGTTTTCACAATATAATATTGCTTCCACAGTAATCGATGCCTGCTTTGTTCAGCCCAGATTGCAAGTGAGGACACAGTGTGAGTTTGGCTGGACTTCAGTCTCTGTTGTCTGGATCAAGACCTCCCATCAGTTGTCAGTTACTCTCTCAGGGATCCTTTATGTGAGGAGAGCCTCATTAGCTAATGATGCCTGAGTCACCCACGGTGCAAATAAAGACTACCAGATTTTAACAGAGGATTAGTCATCGTTTGTACCAAAACAAAGGGTTGCTGTTGTGCCTGATGCAGCATTAGTCAAGAGTTGTGTGTGTGTGTGAAAGCAATGAAAGTCAAACTTAAAACTACTACAAGGAGTTATTAACTGGTTGTGAAACTGTCTCAATTTATTGCTCATGCCACTATATGACCTACATAAGCAAACAAGACCATCAGAGAGAAGCTCAGCTGTTTTATAGTTATTCTTAATGCCTGCCATCGGGTTGGAGTCTCCTTGAATTCAGATGAAATGAGTCTGTGTTTATATTTTTCACAGGCAAAGTTACAGTTGGTGAGTTAAGAAGCACAAGGCAATTTTTATATGTAGATCATCTTATTTTTCACATTATATTTTGTGGTTATTGAAGTGGAAACACTATCACTTTTATCCACAGGAAAGTTCCTTGTAGCAGCTTTAACTATTGAACTAAACCAGAGACTGTGGGCCTCTCTTCTGACAAACTTGGGAAAAAGGTGCCTCCTCACCCCACCTAGTTGACTTGCTTAGTTTCGTTCAAATCCTAGATGCCTATAGGATCAATCTGATCCCATATAAACTCAAAAATTGAGCCAAGATAGCCTAATATTGCTGTTTTACATAACTTCAGACTACTGTATGTGTGGATTCAATGCAATCTCCTTTTCATAACTAACATAACAACAGTGTATTCCAGTTGAAATTCTCTGTAAATTTCAACTGGCACACACCCCTGAAGTCAGATTTCTTACTCGAAAGTCGAAGGAACGTCACCATTCCTAAGTTCAAATTCCCAGATGGCTACTCTGTGCATAAACAGTAGAAATGGCTGTTTTATTGCCACTTCTGTCTTTTGTGTCTAATTAAATCAGTTGAACAAACAGTGCTGTCCAACTTCTACCTCTGGACATGTTCCAACAGTGTTTGTATGCACAAAGTACCAATGAGTTGTTGTCAAGCAAAGTTTTTTCCAGCTTATTTTACTGGAATGCAGTAAACTTGAGTGAGATGTCATTCCCAGCTCTGACCTCCAAATTCCGAGGTAAATGCAATGCATCATCATTTTTCACTTCCATTCACTGAGCCTCCCTCTCAAACTGTTTGGATTTAAAATTCTGAGTTCAGAGTTTTTACTCTAAAGACATTTATACATGTGAATATAGTTTAGGAAAAGGTGACAATATTATAAATATATAATAATTGTGGAGTTAGTTCACAATTTCTGTGTTCAGGATTTTTTGGGAAGACCTGAAACATGGCTCCAGGAGCCTTGGTCCCCCAACACTATAAGCCACAAACGACACAATACACAAACGACACACCTCCCACTCCCTCTCTCTCAGTCCAAATCAATCCAGCTGTTCACTGCAGCTCACTTCAGTTCCAAAACATCTTGTCACCGTCCTCTGGCTCTGGTGGCTCATGTCTGCACGTGTCCAACAAAAGACCCAATGTTATATACTCAGCGACTTTTTTAATCATTCAAGTTTGGCTAGGTGGTTACAAACATAAGTTTCTGTGGTGTGACAAACTTAGAACACACATTTATTGTTGCTCTGCACAAACTTTAAAAGTAACACCATGTCTGTCAGCTGCTAAGGTTAGGAAAGATTGCAGTAAATGGGCTGACTGCTGCCCCACTCAAGGCACAGTGAGTAGGTGTTTGTAGACATTTGTAGTGTTTATAGATGTTTTATTGATACAATAGCGTCATGACACTGACTATAAAAAGATGTTTTGTTCTCAGAGTTGACTTCATGTTTCCAAGGCCTGCAGTGTTCTGTCTAAACAGTCTGTACTTCTTCTTATTGGTTGTCATGGCGTGAGTTCTACTGAAGGTTATTTTAACCAGCCTCTGGGAATGGTGATAAAGCTGATCAGTCAGGGGGCATCCGGATCTAACGCTCAATGTGCAGTTTACACAACTCTTAGAAATAATGGTTCCAAAAGGGTTCTTTCTGAGGGGCTGCAGTTGAGGAGAGCCACTTATTTGTGAAGAACCCTTTTTTGAACAAAAAGTTTGTCAAGAGTTCTTTTAAGAACCCTTTTCATCGAAAGAATCCTTTTGGAAGAAAGAGCTGTTGAGATCCTTGAAGAACTCTGTCTTCAAAGGTTCTCTGCATCATGATATAAAAGGGTCCTCAGTAGAACTCCCTGGGTGGGTTCTAGATAGAACTGCTGAAATATAAAAGGGTTATTGGTAGAACCTCCTGAGTGGGTTCTAGGCAAAACTCTTGGAATATAAAAAACATTTTCAGTAGAACCCCTAGAGTGTTTTATAGATGAAACTCTTGGAGCATAAAAGGGCTCTCAGTAAAGCCCCGTGAATGGGTTCTTGATAAAACCTTTGGAATATAGAGGGGTTCTTAGTAGATTGCCCAGGTGGATTGTAGATGAAACCCTTGTAATATAAAAAGGTTTCTCTGTAAAACCCCCATGGTGGGTTCTAGATAAAACCCTTGTAAGGGGGTTCTAAATAAAACTCCCGGATTGTAAAAAGGTTTTCAGTAGAACCCTCAGAGTGAGTTCTAGATAAAACCCTTGGAATATAAAAAAGTTCTTGGTTGAACCCCTCAGGTGGACTTTTGTTAGCGCCCTTAGAGGGTGAAAAGGTCCTTGATATAATCCCCAGACAGGCTTCTAGGTGGGACATTACATCACGGAAAGGTTCTCAGGAGAACCTCTCATAGGGCTTTTCACAGATGGTTCAAGCGATAACCCCTTATTTTGGGTTCTAGGTAGAACTTTTTCTGATAGGATCTTTAAAGGAAGCCACCTACCTGACACTGGAAACTCAGATTAAACATACATCTAATCCCACCGGGCAACATTTTGTTGTGCACCTGTCAGGTGCTGCACTCAGGATGCTTTGATAATAATTGACACTTTCAGGACAAAAGAGAAAGTCAAGGTCAACATCAAAGCTGAACTTTACCCTGCTAACAGATGGCTATGGTTGACATTTGCGATGATAAACACAGGGATCAAAAATGCTCGTTACATCTCCCATAGCTTTTGTCACTTCTGCATGTGCAGTTAACAAGATGAAAGCCAATCCCATATGTTTATGCTGGATCTCATCCAATTACAGCTGAGGCGCTGTGGTAAACCCAAGCGCCTTTGTTGATCTTTTTCACGGATGGTCACTCTCGCTGAGCTACATAGCTGAGCAGCCTCCCTTTGAGGGTGCTGTTTACATGTGTTTGTATACGTGTGTGTGCATGTGTGTGTATGAGTGTGTGTGTGTGTGTGTGTGTGTGTGTGTGTGTGTGTATGTGTGCCCTTTGTTCTGGCACTGACTGTACAGTAAACAGAACATGACCCCTCAGCTGCAGTGTGCTGGCTGAAGAGGCCTGACAATGAAGAAGGGCATGAGAGATCAGTTACTTGTGTAAAGGTCGCCTGAATCTGTTGATATTTTCTGCAGACAAAATGACATCACAATGGAGCAGCCATATTGATATGAAATGGTAGGGTAAACACAGGTGTTACCAATGATGCTAATTAAGGCCCCGAGCCAACCTGCGCAATAGCAGCACCCTGACTCTGTTTGACTTCAACGGAACCTTAATTAGTATCATTCGTAACATGTGTGTTTACCTTTTTTCATGTCAAAACAGCTGCTGATACTGCTCGGGGGGAAAGGGGAATTGAGTTTAAAGTTAAGGGGAAATTAAAAGTCTTTTCATGACTGGAAACCAATGATCTCAGCACACATCAGCAGCACTAGGGATTTGGGCCCTTTCATGAAGCCTGAAGACCCAGCCATAAAAGATAGCAACACATTCTTTATTAACTTTATGACGTAATATGGTGCAAATGAGTAGTCTTCAAACCATCACTGAATCTTGACTGATATTGGCACTCTCCATATAACTGGCGGGTCAGAAAATGTTTATATTATGTGATGTATCACCTTTTAAATTGATGAATTCGTCAGCAATCACTTTCTTTCTAGCTCTGTTTTTGGTCTCTACCAAATCCTGAGGGTAATTAGCTAGCTCTTTTGCAACTAAATACCCCTCTGTGTTCACTAGTTCACCATATTCACCCAGCGGCCATTTTCCTCTGATGTCCAACCAGGGAGGGAAGCTCAAATGTCGTACTGCTGGCTTCCAGGTTGTAAGTCATATTAACGTTGGGAATAATGATAATTTCATGGCCCCCAAATCAGTAACTGAAAAGACAATGGATAAACCTAGTGAAATTCTGGAGGGACATCATGCAATATTTCAAGCAAAAACATCTTGTTTAATAATCATTAGCTTCAGTCACTTCCTAGCTAATGTTACCATTTATGATACAATAGGTAAGGTGTAAATTAATTCTGAAATATCATCCATCTTGGACACATTTTTTTAAGCCTTGAAGTAAAACTCCCAAGATGTAACCAAGCTTGCAATGTGACATTAGCTAACTGTCTCTTCACCGAGATTAACAACTTCATCCAACACAGAATTGTGTTACAAGCACTTCAGCAGTGTGTGTTTTGTGTGGCAGTAATGATGTTGGTAATGTTAGCAAGAAAGCGGCTGAATGATAGCATTAGCTCATGGTAGCTAATGTGTCATCAAATTAATTGCTTTAGCTTGAAACATGGCCCTATTTTTAAGGCTGTTTAAATATAGAGAGGTTAACTTTGTCTTCTTTTGGTGTTGAAGGTAGCATACAATGAGTCCCAATGTTAAAAATGTCCCCATTTTATTCTATTCTCTTCTTAAGCAGCAATTTTTTCAGCTAGATGGATTACAAGTCAATATTTTGTTTCTGCTGTAGAGGCAGGCCTACCAAAGCTCTCAACATTGTTGCTAACACAGTTGTTCTTATTTTCAGGTGAATATACACTCGTGAAAGCATATTTATGAATATTATATAATATAATTAAGTATCCTATTCATTTTCTGACATATTCTGCATATTGTAAGGATTGGTATATTCTAGTAGACCCCAGAACATACTGAATCTGTTACTGAATGTAAACATTAATTCTCTATTCTAGTACATTCAGAAATTTTTGAGCTGTGTAAGCTACAGTACAGTAGTTCTCTTGTAAGATCAGATTTCCTCACAGTGTATTGCATGTCACTCTGCTCCATAGCCTCACACCCAGATGTCACATCACTCTCCACTTAATGAAAGAGGCGTCACCTTGATGTTTCTGCAGTGAGACGTATGAACCCATGAGATCTTTAAGGATCTGTCAGTCACCGGGGTTGGTGGTCAATCTTCCTCTGGCTCCAGCGAGGGGGAAGTCACTGCACATCATCTTTCTTGCAGTCACTGAACCGTCGCTCTACCCTGATGAGGACCAGCTTGATATTCTCCCATCACACAGTGTTTTACTTTCCCACGTCAAAATCAACAGTTTTTATGATTTATATGATCATTTTGGCTGTAAAGTGACATTTGCAGACCAGCCCTTTGAAATCAAGCGTTATATGATAACCATGTTAAACATTATACATCACATGAAGGGTTATTTGCACTGGTCTGTTCCCTAATGCACACTGCTTTGATATGCATGCCTCTTGTATATTTTAGAGGAATCTGCAAGTTACAGTGGTGTTCTCTGATTTACAGATCATTATTTCTCCACCTGAAGGTAGGAAATGTGGTTGTTTTCCAGTGAAAGATTTCTTTCAGTCCCCTCCTGTCACCATCAAAGGAATCAGAGATGAAACAATTAAATGCTCTTTGAACACGTTGCTTGTATCTCTTGAAGTGTCTTGTATTTCTTTTGATTTTCTTTCCATTTTTCCATATTTGTAATTCTGGTTATTTCAGATAAATGTACTTTCAGCTTCTTCTTCATGCTAATTGGCCCTCACACCTCGCTGACCCTCAAAAATCCCAGACTTTAACTGGACAATTATTACTCCCTGTGACTGACCACGTTTGCATGCACATTTTCTCCCTTATACCAAAAAAGACAATATTCCTACTAACCTGTTCATATGGTTTATGAAAATTTATATTCTACTAATATCCCTGCAGACTTGTTTGACCGCGAGAACACAGCCTCCTTCTTTCATTTGCTACACCACCTTCTTGAAAACATTGGTGTTGCGATATTTGCCCAAATATCCATAAACCTGTTGATATTCAAGTCTTGTAATGTGTGTTTCTCCTTCTGACCAGAAATGTGGACTTTTTTTTTGTGCATCCATCTCTACCCTAGTCTTGCAAACTGTGGTAAAACCCCAACTGAGAAGCATATTCTATATGTGCTGCTGCCTATACAAAGTTTGTTGCTGTATCTACAAATGCAAGTTACATCTCTACCATGCAAAGCCATATAGCAACAACATACATAGAACTTCAATGATATAAATACGACTTGACATGGACTGACACAAAGTGGAAAATTGACAAGTCTGCATTTCAGAGCCCTTTATGGATCTCTGAAAGCAGGACGTCAAACTTTGGACAAACTTTGGACAATCGTATGTAAAAAGTTAGAGTAACTTAAGAAGAATATGAAAATGTTCTTTTTCAGTGACGTCCCTGCTTATTTCAGCAAGATAATGCCAAGGCTCATTCTGCACGTTACGACAACATGGCTTCATAGTAAAAGAGTTCTGGTACTTGACTACGACAGAGATCCCAGCCTGTCTAATAACTTAAGTCATATCTCAAGCAAGAATATGAAAAAAAATTTGCTTTCAGAATTTCAACAATTAGTGTCCTCAGTTCCCAAACACTTACTGACTGTTGTTAAAAGACAATGTGATGTATCACAGTGGTAAACATGCTCCTGTCCCAACTTTTTTTAAACGTCTTGCAGGCGTTAAATTCAGAATGATTGTATATTTACTAGTGCTGTCAAAAATATCGCGTTATTAACGCGTTAACGCAAATCAATTTTAACGGCGTCATTTTTTTTATCGCGAGATTAACGTTCATTGTGACCAAGTGAACTTGTAGTTTTTATAAGCTGTGGCCACGACGACGACTCTGCAGCCGCCACATTAATGTGTGTGCATTTCA
>JAJHUR010126214.1:1326-26908 GCA_027495735.1 Lutjanus campechanus | reverse complement strand
GGAAAAGAGACAGCACACACACACACACACACACACACACACACACACACACACACACACACCTCTTCCTCGGGTTGTTGCCAGTGTAGCAGTGCACTGTTGGCTGCATGATGGCAGAGAGGAAGAGGAGCGCCGTTTCAAGTTATTTTACAGCTGCAAATATAAATACTACAAACAAATGTGCTACTTTGACAACACCACAAATGTATATAAACACATAGAAACACACTCAAAAGAGAACTCTGAGCTCCAAACTAAACAGAGGGAGGAGGAGGGAGATCCAGACCTCCAGCACCGAGACACAGGCCACTGGCAGAGGCCTTTCAGCATGTTCAAGAATATCCAGGGAGATCATTTATAGAAGTGAAAGCAAGATTTAGTCATCTTCAGCATTAATGTTATTTTTCAGACGGCCATATAATTCAGCCAGTTGAAATAAATCTAAATAAATCTGAATTATTTTACTGACTGAATTGAGTTTGTTGATCAAATCGCAGATATTAAGTTAGTTATTTAAAAGTAATTTTTATTTGCCTAAAAACTTTGTCCTGTGTTTTATTATGATCATAATCAACTAATTAAAGGCAAAATCACAAATCATTCAATGATCATGAAAATTCAAATTTTCAATTTTCATTCAAATTTGCATATTGACGATGCATTCACTTCATAAATTATGACACGTTGCTCTCCCTTACACGAAAGTAGATGAGATGCCTTTCTAAGTAAAAAGTATAAGTATCAGCAATACTGGCCCTGTATTTACTTGATATTGGCTCTATACCAAATTTTGCAGTATGGGGGGGTGGTAAATAAAGACATTTTCAAGTGTCCCCACATTGGTGTCCAAAGATTCTTTGCTGTGTGATGAGCAGCTGTTACTCTGCATGTCAGTGGTATAAAACTAATAACAAGTCTGTTAATCCAACCAGAGGTGTCAGTATGACATCATTCATCTGTCTCATCATTCCTGAGGCTCAATCATAACCCTAAACCTCATATTCACATTTAAACTGGAGCAACTGTAGAGACGCTTTATGATTATTAAACCTATTTCAATTCATCATGAATAATAATAATAATAATTATATACTTTATCCCAAAAATACCAGAATGTTGAGAATCTGTAACGTCTAAATGTTGAGTTTCATGAGGTGGAGACTTAAACCACCAAAGGTCTGTGATCCATCAGTGTTTGTTAAAATTGCATTTAGTCTGGTCTGTTACTGGGACCAGTTTGTCATGGGAGACCCTATCAGGAGCTCAGTGCTCCAGACAACACAACCCCCAACAGACACACAAACCCCTCCACCACGATAAGGTAGCAACTCTTGGAGGGGAAACACTGTCGAATCAGACCTGGTGGAAAAACTCAACAACTAAACTCAACGTATTTACACACAGTGGTTTGATGATGGAGGTGATCATGTTTGTAGTTCAACAGCTTCTTCATCATCATCATCAGCAGCAGCAGCAGGAGGAGGAGGAAGATCTGAAATCTGCTGCTGAGATCTTTGATGTTTCCTCAAGACAGAACCACCAACAAGACCAACACAAACGACAACACCAACAGCAAGAAGTGGTGCTGTCAGGCTCCTTCTCTCCCTCTGTCCTCCCTCCTTGTCTCCTCCCTCCTTGTTTCCTCTCTCCTCAGTGTTTCCAGCTGTGTGACCTGCAGAAACAGATGTGAGGTATCAGCTGTCAGGTAGCTGCTGACTGAAGAACAGAACAGACTCCATTTCCTCTTCAGTCTCATGTCAGACATCATCTGCTGCACTTTGATCACATGACTCACAGCAGCTGTTTTCTACAAAGTCTGGACACAACAAACTCACCTGACTCTGTCACATTCAGGATCACTGACTGCCTGAAGTCAGTGTCTTCACTGCTGTGTGTTCTGACAACACACTCGTATGTTCCAGCATCGTTGATGTTGACGTTCTTCAGAATCACAGAAGCGTCTCCGTTCTTCATCTGTGGATCTCTCAGCTCCACTCGACCACGAAAAGATGGATGCTGGTTCTGGTCATACAGCCGGTTATCTCTGTAGAAGAAAACGTAACCATCTGACTGCAGGTCAGGTCTCTTCCACTTTATCACTATGATGGAGACGTTTGTGGCATTCTGACACAGCAGAGGGACGTCCTCTCCAGTCTTCACTGTTACCTTCAGTGTCTCTGAACAAGAAGAGGAAACAAAGTTGAGAACTTGTGATGTTCTCGTCTTTTCATTGGACCAATGATGTCAAACAGCAGCACAGATGACGTCTGTATAAAAAACAGCATTTCACATTTACTACAACCACACACCTTTGTACATTTACATTTAAACTATCATGTTAAACCCTCTTCTCACACATTAATACACTCTTCATAAGTCCCGCCCCTTTTTGATCTGTGTTCCAATAACAGCTGAACAAGTTTGGCACCTGACAGCATAGACATACGTAGACGCCTCATAGACTGATGCTGCCTGTTGGAGCTGACGTTCAGCGCGGCTGCCATCTTGGATGGGTCCCCCATGCACCACCAGTGCATTTATTTCTACGGAGGAAGGTGTACTCCCCGAATTTTTACCCAATTTTCACACAGTTTGGTTTGTTACAAACAGCAGAGATGTAGTTATGATACAGGACGCTGTCACACATTAAAAATACATGCTTTCATGCTGAAACACCTTGTCCTTGTTTAAGAGCATAATACAGACATATGGTATGGCATATTAATAAATGTATAAATTAATCAATTTTATATTTTAATAAAGGAAGATTCATGAAATCCAAACCAAATTTCTCTGTTTTTCATAAGGAAATGTGTCATTATTTTTCATCACTGAAACATGTGGAGAAAAATAATAGAGGATCTGAACCTTACAGAGAACCCAGTTCTATCCTCTTACTCCCTACTGAGCTTCTTCTTAGGCCTATTTACTTATGTGTTTTTTGTTATTATTATCATTATTTATTTTTCATTACCATTATACTCATTTTCTTGTCATCTGTATTGTTCTTATATGCCCATTTCTAAGCTTGTCTGTTCCCTTGTTCTTTATGTAAAGCACTGTACTATGCCTATTTGCATTGTAAATTTGCCATTAAAAAAACAAAAGAAAAAACAACACAACTTCAGTCCTGACATGTCTAAATTTAAACAACCGTTCACAGGCTTGAGGGTGACAAAGATTCCACAATAGCCTGGATCACCGTATGCTGCACAAAATAGGAGCATAGTCGCTCTCTTTGCGTTTACTTCAGTTGGCTCTGGTGTGAGCCTGGAATGAGGAGACCCAACCAATATGGTGGCGACACTGGATTACACTCCAGCGCGTAATGAGGCGTCTACATATATATGTCTATGCCCGACAGGACCTCGGTCAACTTTGTCCCTTCCCTTCCTGATCTATTCTGTGTTCCACTCGTCTGTGTTGAATAGAAAACAACATTTGAAGACAGTTCAAAGATGTTGCTGGAAGACCTGAAAAAGATACAGACAGTCTCATCTAAAATTAGCTCACATTAGCAAAATGCTAGCTAACTAATATACAAGTTACATCTGATAGCAAATATCATCAAAACAGCAGTTGGAACTTGCCAGCATCTCGCATACATTAGCTATGCTGTCATCATAGAGGAGAAAATAAGATTGTGATATTTATTGGTGATATCTGCTATCTGAACCTACACACACACACACACACACACACACACACACACACACTAATATAACCAAGCCAATATGAGGCCTTTCTTCATTAACCCAATCAGTGAACAGAAACTATTCTGAGGCTCTTTTCATTTAACAAAACCACAGAAGTAAACTTTGGTCTGTTGTCTGATCTCATCTAAACTATTTAAGTCATCAGTGTTCAGCAGAGGTGGAACATAAATACATAGTACATTTACTAAAGTATTTAACTGGTAAACAACATTGAGCTGCTTGTACTTCACTGTTTTCAGTTGCTTTTTTTATATCTCTGTATACGAACACTATATTTTAAAGTACTAAGTCATTATTTTTAGATAAGTTATTTAGAGAAAGATTCACACTGCAGTGACTTACAGGATCTTTGTTCCTGCGTAGATTCAGACATATAGAGATTGAGTGTTCTGTCTGTTTCTAACAGAGACTTTATTCTCGTCTCTGATTCACCACAGAATTACAAACATCAGACTTTCTGGTCAAAGTTTAAACTTCTGTCCATATTCACATGTTCTCCGTCTCTCTTCCTTTTCTGAGGAGTAGCCTACATTTCTGCGACTAAGAGACACACAGCGTGTCCTCCACGTGTATGTAACGAGAAATTCACAAGACCACAGCATTTGCCTACTTGAGCTATTCAACCATGTACACACTCTCACACACACATGAAATAGTCCTTACCTTCACACAGACCAAAGGAACACAGGTATGTCAACAAAATCAAAAACTGTACAGGTAGTCCAGACATGATAGTATCAACCTGCTGCTGATAAAGCTGCAAGCAAAAGACTGCTTCCTCTTCCTGTTGCTGTTTATATGAACATCATCTGCACCCTCCCTCCCACTGATAAGGTCACATGATAAACAGATAGAAAACGAAACAATGAATGAACTACAAGATTGATGTGTGATGTCTGTCTTCTGAGGGAGGACATGTTTAGGAACCCCTGCTTTAATGAAAGGCCAAAATATCAGTTACATCAAAATAAGTTTGTATTTGTTCAGAAATTCTCTCCTTAATATTTCCTGAAGTTGGTGACAAATGAATATCTGTTTGTGGCAGAAAATAAGAAAAAAAATCAGATTATGATTATGGACAGACACATTTACTTACTTACTAAATGAGCTATACCTGGTGGTCCGTCCTCACATTTATTAAGCTGATGATTAACATCAGTAGTTGTTACTTTTTCAATTCACACTTCTTATCCTTCATTATTAAATCACTCATAGTGTTGTGGAGTGTTGCATATTTAGGCCTATCCTCAGGTTGTTTTCCTCCTTGATTCTCAAACTGTAGCATACATACCACCAGCGGTACGGGAGTAAAGTCATTAATTTTAGCCAGCCTCCGTATAGCAAAAGCCAGAAAGCCACATACAATTGGTGAGCAACTGTGTCTGCCATTATCCAAAGAAATTACACACATCATGTGCAGGGAGAAAGTTGCTTAAACAGTTACACTTAGTGCAGAAGTCAGATGGTTATTAAGAGGAAAGGTGCTTTCAAGGCTTTCTGAGTTGCAGGTTTTTTTACAGGACAAAAACTTCCCCATATCAGATGTTTTTGAGGATTCTGCATGGCTCAGTCAACTGGCTGTCTGACTCCCGAGTGAACGAAATGAATTTTGGGACTACAGGGACTCTGTCAGTGTTTTTGACGTGCAGGACAAAGTCTGCGCAATGCTGAAGAATGGAGCTGTTCAAAATCAAAGTCAAGGCAGGTGATGTTTCAGCTTCCCCCGCTTTGGAGAGTTTTCAGTCTGACAATGACCTGCAGTGATGACGGGGTCAGGGACAACATCACTGCACACCTCGTCTCCCTCA
Source organism: Lutjanus campechanus (assembly GCA_027495735.1). Classification (NCBI taxonomy): domain Eukaryota; kingdom Metazoa; phylum Chordata; class Actinopteri; order Lutjaniformes; family Lutjanidae; genus Lutjanus; species Lutjanus campechanus. The sequence goes on along the minus strand of JAJHUR010126214.1, from coordinate 21,384 downwards.
GACAACAGGTCAGGGAATATGTCCCAATGATGCCCGAAGCGAACAACTGGATGAGAAACCCATTCAGCATTGAAACTTCAGAAATGCCCAAGGATTTTACTGTTTGCAAGCAGGAGAGTTTAATGAAACTGTCTTGTGATGAAACACACAGGGAACACTCAGCGCTTTCGGATAAGGCCGTGCACTCTCTCTTTCCTTTTGCAACAACATATCTGTGTGAGGCAGGCTTCTCCTCACTCGTCATCATTAAGACAAAATACAGAGGCAGGATGGATGCTGAGCCTGACCTGCGACTGAAGCGGACCACGATCGAGCCAGACATCACAGGACTGAGTGCACAGAGACAGGTACACGCCTCTCATTAGGTGTACATAAGCTGATAATAGTCACAAATATGCCGGCCAATTCTTAATAATTGTGAGTGGGTCATTGATCCCCTTTTTCCTGCCATGTTTCTACAGGTTATATTTCTAACTAGCAGAGTGTTGACAGTAAGAACACACTGGTGGTCAAAGCAGGGCTGAAAGACTGTGTTTAGCCTAATAATGTTCAGACAGGTGTGAGTTTTTGGTCCCACATGTGTCAGTGATGACAAAAAGGTCTTCATGTGTTGTTCATATTTACATTATGCACTGACTTGTGTAATGTGACGGTTCATTCTTGTTATAGATTTGTGATGTTCTGCTGTGAGATTTTTGATGTTTCATATCTTTGTTGCATCTGTGACCTAGATTAGAAGAATATTTTCTGAAGAAACAACACTTAATGTTCTTGCTTGCTGTGTGTTTGAGAGATAAAGAGGTGCTGCACCTTGTTAGGATGAGTTTAAGTTCCTGTTATAATGCTACTGTTTTGTACAGTGTGGCTGTGGCTGGCAACAGTTATTAATAAATAATCTTCATATTAGGAGTAAATATGTCTCCTTTGTGAACTGTCCATAGCTAATAGGGTAAGCCTCCACTACTATATGTTCAGGTTGGTCAGTAAAAAGTTTGAGAACCACTGGTTTACCTTGTTGTAGCGGTGGGCAGAATGATGTCACACAGGCTCAGCCTGGTGCTACACATTTAATAAGGATTTTCTGCAAAGTGCAAAAATACCACTTAAGAGTAACAATCACTACACAGCCTTTTGTTTTCATCTTGTACACAGAGATTCTCACTGTCTTACTTTTCACAACAAGTAATAAAAAAATATTATAAAAGCACAAAAACAGAGTTACACAATCTCTCAAATTCTTCAAAGTGTAATCTGCCTCATTCATTAGCAAAGGTGTAATCAATTGGAATAACTATATTCATTACAATATAGTTATATATATTGAATACAATATGACATGTCAAATGAAGATATTAACCCAGATGTTATCTTCAACATTCACCTTATTTTGAAACTCCCACGGCTCGCCTATGTCACAAACATCTGGAGGGAATCAGTTATAAAACTGCCAATAATAATAATCTGTGAATTTTGTAAATTGATGTGAATGAAGCTACGTGCCAAATGGACATGTGACATTGTCGGACTTAAATCAAATCTAAATTGTATTGTGATTAAGTAAGTCAATAATGTCAGTAATTAGCCTATCCTGACCCTGTCCAAGAATCAATACATGTGATGAAATGTGTGATTTACACCCAAACTCCTCTTCATACAGATCATCTTATCTCAGAATAACACCTTTTTTCCCCTTTTTTTTTGTACAGAATAACCCATCTTAAACCGTCATTACCAATTATGCAGGATAATAATATGGCAGCGCGGGCTCGTTGTTCAGGCAACCGCCCCCTGCTGAACTACTATGGCGACTGTAAACACTGCATTAGCGGCTAACTGGCTAACTAAGACAGTCAATGCAACAGTGTCTTAACCCCACATACTAAAATTATTTCACCACTTTAGAGCGACAATCACTACACAGTGTTTTCTGTTTTCATCTCGTGTATAGAGATTCTCACCGTCTTACTTTCCCACGCCGAGACTTCCCTGTGACTCTACCTGTGCACACTTCTGTGGCGCCACTGATACCTGCTGGCGATTTACTGATACTGCACCTTAACAATGACACTGACCATAAATAACACTGTACCCTAGATTCTTCCCCATGAGGACATATTAAACACATTTACACCAAGAGATTATTCTGTTTAATAAGGTACACGGGGCTCATTGCGCCATATTATTATAAAAATACTCAGTGATATATTTGTTATTTGTCCTGGTTTAGTCAATAAATTCTCCTCTGACTCAAGATGTGCAGGGCAGGATTAGGGCCTCCGTCCCATCATGGCATTTATTGAAACTCCACAACTTTTTATTATCATTCTTTACATCCTCCATTTTATTTCCACAATACAAGTGCTTTGTCTGTCTGTTTAATGGAAAGAGCGATTTAATTCTGATATGTTAAATTAGCATTAAAGCTTTTGTTCTGTTGTGTGTATCATCACATCTGCTGTGTGTCTGCATGAGGAAAGAACACAACATTCAAGTGAAAAAAAATCTTCAAATATCTCCTAATACTTCATGAAATATATTTTTTTTAAATAGTCAAAAATATTCCTGCAAATGTGTTCATGTCACAGTTCCAGAATTATTTTATTAAGGTGCATAATTATTCTATAAATATTATTTTAACATCTGCAAGGAAAGTACCAGCTGGCTGCATAATTGTTCCTCAGTTATTTTTTCATTAACGAGTCAGTCACTAATCATTAGCTACTCGATATGTTAGGTTAGGTTTCTTTATTCCCCTCAGGGAAATTTGTTGCGCAGCAAGAGTTTACATTAAAGCACAATACAATAAACAATACACAATACATCAACAACAACAACACAAATCATGTGATAAAAAACAACATACTAGTTCAAGGGAATGGAAATTTCATATCAAGTACAAAAAATCCAAGAGTGCCTGAGACGGAGCGGCTCCGTCACTGACTGCGGGCAGCGCGCACACACGAACATACACGCTCTCATTCATAGCCCGTCTCACCTCCCCGTCTGCGCTAAGTAATTAAAATATCCTGCACTTATCCCTCTTTCCTCCTCTGCTTCTGTAGCGCGGCCAAGGGTGCACACTTGGTAGTTCTACCTTTGTTTAAACATTCACACAGTCATCGTGTCGCTCACCATGTGGAAATGCGTTGGACGTTCATCCTGCTGTCTCCCGCTGTCTGAGTTTGGTTGGCCAAACAGGGGCGTCACCGATTGCTCGGTTAAATAGTTTGTCTTCGCGCGTTTTTGTGATCATGTGACCTGCTTTATTACGTTTCTTGTTTGTAAAATTAATTTTACATGTAAATAACTTGTGATGTTAAAGGGGACCATTGATGGGAATATACAATATTTTTTGGTATATATATTTGGAGTTTAGGAGTCTGTAAATGATGTAGCCTATCTGGTTAAAAACATGCCAATTGTGGGGTTTTTTTTGTGTATGCCAAGCCCAGTGGGAGGGGCAACTGGTTTAAAGGGGGCTGCTTTGGCCCTGGATGAGTCAGTCTGGTCTTGGTTACAGAGAAGGTAACATCTGCCTGACTGTGTGCGGGAATTTGTTTCATTGACAAAAAGTTGAGTTATTGAAGAACTCATTCCGTTACGTTTTGGAATTTTGTATGAATTTTTTTTTTTCTTTTTGCTCCTTTTTCATTTTTTTCATTTTTGTAAATATCACTGTTTGCACCTTGGGAGGCCGGCAAATAAATCTTAACCATCAAGATATCTCCCTGACTACGCCTGTGTTTTTACTCTTTGAAGAAAGTGAAGTAGAACCCCGTGACAGTGCAGGTGTGCAGAAAGTGCCATGATAGTGCAGGTCAGGACTAAAGACAAGGTGCAAGCTGCTATTGAGCATATAGCATATAGCACTTGGAATGAAAGAGGTATGAAATCTTTTTGTCCTCCGAGCAGGAGGTCTAAGAAACGGCGACCTGAGAGCAGCAGCTCAAACTCCCCCTGAAGACGGTGGTCCTGACAGACCAGTATAGTATGAGCCCTGCTAAGAACCTGCCTGTTATAAATGACCAAAATCTTGTTCTGACTTCTTTCTACAAGACAGATTAAGGTTTCCAAACCAAGCAATAATACAGAAAGTTAAAAGAGATTCAATGAAGCTCCTGTAAAAGAGCGTCGTCATCTCAGTGGAAACATTAAAGGAGTTCATGTTCCTCAAGAAGTAAAGTCTCTGTTGGAATTTTTTCTAGGTAAAATCAGCAGGGGGTTCAAAGGTCAATTTGTTGTCAAGAACAACACCCAGATATTTATCTGTCTCAACTACATCAATTTCAACACCTTTAACAACAGCTGGGAGAGGGCTTGGTGGTGACTTCCTAAAATCAATTACCATGATTTTTGTTTTGGACAAAGTTAGATGGATGCACAGCAGGAAGGTCCTGAGGTCGACTCCCGAGCTGGCAGGGCCTTTCTGTGTGGAGTTTGCATGTTCTCCTCACGTCTGCGTGGGTTCTCTCAGGGTTCTCCGGCTTCCTCCTACAGTCCAAAGACATGCAGCATAATAGGTTGATTGAAGAGTAGGTGTGAATGTGAGAGTGAGTGGTTGTTTGTCTCTGTGTGTCTCAGCCCTGTGATGAACTGGCGACTTGTCCAGAGTGTAACCCCGCCTCTCACCTAATGTCAGCTGGGATAGTCTCCAGCTCCTTGTGACCCTCACGGATAAGCGATTACAGAAAATGGATGGATTGAAAGACACGTCACACCAAACCACAAAGTCATCCACAAGCGGCCCATGATCCTGTTCCTCCTTTTCAAGAAGGCTAACAATAACAGAATCATGTGTCTGTTCCTATAACTGCTTCTGCACTCACTGGTGTACATGATGTAAAGAAGAGGGGAGAGACAGCAACCCTGGGGGGAACCAGAGGAAGAGTCGAACCAGTTGGAGAGAACGCCGTTAACTCTCACACACTGTGGCCTATTACTTAAAAAATCTGTTATCCAACCAACCAGGTTAAGATCCAGTTTAAAATGGCAGATGAGCTTCTCTGCAAGCAGGAATGGCTGGATGGTGTTAAATGCTGAGGAGAAGTTGATAAATAAGAGTCACGGGGCCCTCCTGATGGATCTGATCAGGGTTTGCTCATTAATTAATGATTAATTAGCAGTTTGTTCCCTAGTAATTGCTACTTTTTCTGCACCTTTACTGATTGATTATTGATTACTGATGGCTTCCTATAGAACAGCATTTGTCTGTAAAATGACTTATGTTGAGAGGAGTCATATCACAGTTAATTACTGATGAGTGAACATTGTAAGATGTTGGGTTTCATTCAAGAAACCAGTTTTCTCATATTTTGAGTTTCTTTAATGACTTGCCTGGTTAAATGAATAAAATAAAATAAATCTGTACCAATCTCTCGTAGTCATGTGACGTCAGTCTGCTGGTATACAAACCAAAGTTTTTCACTAATGACTGAGTATTTCATTAGTTTGAAGATATATTGAGTTTGAAAAATAAATTATACTTCATAATGTATGTTGTGTTTGTGTTTCCACCGTCCTCTCTGCTGGAAATATCATTTGTTTTAGTCAGTTTATAATAAAACATACTCTATAACATGTGATACACTGAATATAAATCATCCTCACTTCCTGTTTGTCCTCTGTGAGACAGACACTTTGTTGAGACAGACAGATTAGTGCAGTCAGACAGTCAGCAGGGGGCAGCAGAGCAGCTTCACTCTGATCAACAGGTGATGATCTTCACTCTGAAGTCTTTAACTCTCAGGACACTGAACTTTACTGTGGTCATGTTAAAAAAAGGTCTCTTAATGTGAAAATCAACAGTCAGCAGAACGACAGAAGAACTCCTGAGTCATCAAAAACAGTCTGCTGAGTCGGCTCAAGTACACACACACACACACACAGAGAGAGAGAGAGAGAGAGAGAGAGAGAGAGAGAGTTAGAACAGGTCAAGTAAACATCAGACAGTAAAAAAGAGGAAAAGTTTGAAGAAATATTTTAAAACACAAAGTGAGCGTTCAGCAGTTCATCATTTGAGACAAACTGGATCAGATCTGCAGTTTGTCTGCATGAAAACAAGACATGAGACACTTCTGATCAGTTCAAACATGTTACTTTAAATAATGCAAAACCTGTCTGCTCACATTCAGCTTCTGGGAAGTCATTTCCTTGTTGGCTGCTGCCTGCAGATAAAGCACGCAATGTTGAAAATGCAAACACACCCACATGATAACATGCCTCTTATCAAACTGCGTTCAGTCCAAAAGGTCACAGTGAGACTGTACTGCAGACAGCTGCATGGTTTTTATATTTTGATATGAAACAATAAGAATAAAAGTCAGATGTTTGTGTGACTTCAAACTGCTCTGTGTGTTCTGACTGCTCAGTAAAGATGGAGGCTGATCTTCCTGCTTCATCTCTCTTTATGATCAGAGTTTAGACATTTACTTTAAACTTCAGTCAAACTTTGAGTCAAAACTCTGTTTCACTTTTGTGTTTCTGTGAATCATTGCAGATGAATTACTGATGAAACTTTTCGTCTCTTCGTTCAGTGTATCTTGGCTCTCAGCCAGCGTGTGAGTTCCTGAAACACGACTCATCATCCTGCTTCATCCTGAAAGTGAACAAGTGTCAGTGTTTGAAGCTCTACACTCAACATCAGCAGCCACACTGCCTCCACAAACATTGATCATATATTTTATTAACATTTTAATCTCATATTCAGAGGAGAAACGCTGCAGTGTTTCTGTCATGAGGGAGGAGGCGGAGTTTTACTGCTGCAGCAAACAGGAAGACTGCTTCATTATCGTTTGTGTTTTAATCTATACTCATTATATGGAGTCTAAACTGAATCTGTTATCAGATGTTTTTTCCCATGGTTGTTCCTTCTTTTGAAAACTTCCTCCTGGTTAAAGTACAGAAGGAAGAGAAAACAATGTGGTGTTATTTCTTTCAAACTTACATCATATTTGAGAATTCACCATCAGATCAAACTCGTCAGGTCACATTTCAACAGAATCACGACAGACTGAGAGAGAAACTGAAAGAAGCTGAAATATTTGCTGCTAAAACTTAGAAACAAATGAGTGAAATACGTCTGTAATAAGTGTTTCTATCATGAGAGAAGAGGTGGGGTATTTCCGGGGTTTTCACACAGGAAGACAGACAGTTTACAGATCTGTTCCTGCTTCATCTCTTTATACTCAGAGTTTTGAAATTCCCTTTAAATTACAGAAACATTTCAAACATTTTCACTGTTGTCTTCCTGTGAATCCTCCAGAGTGATGACTGATGAAACCTGTGGTTTTATTTGTTCAGTGTGTCACAGCCAGCGTGTTCAGTCCTGAAGCAGGAAACTAAAACAGGAAACTAAACCGAAGATAAAGTCGTGTTTTCTTCTCAGACAGTCAGTGTTTGAATCTCTGGATCAGCTCTGAATTCACCAGCAGCTCAAACACTTTGAATCCACATTTGATATTAAAATCAGTCTGATGGAGTTACATGAGAAATACTGCAGTGTTTGTACCATGAGGGAGGGGGAGGGGTTATACATGCTGCTGTACACAGAGAGCAGAGCCGGCTCTACCCAATGTGGCGCCCTAGGCGAGATTTTATATAGTGCCCCCCTCCATCGCCGATTTATATACGGTTACAAAAGAAATCGAATTGTTTTTACCATTGTCTTTCATGTATAAGATAACATGTTACTCAGTTTACATCCTTAAAAAAATTCAAATAAATACAAAAAACCCCCCAAAAAACTGAAATACAATATAAATACCGTTATATCACATTTTTTTCTGATATGCATATTAGATTAGATACAACTTTATTGTCATTACAGTGAAGTGTTGATTAGCAGATGCAAAGAAGCAGTAAACTGCAGTTTAATATGGCATATGGGAATGCTAAGTTATGGAGTATTATTATTATTATTATTAATAATAATAAATACTTTAACACTGATGTAAAGTTTAAAACAATTAACATGCTTTAGACATTTTGAACTGTAACACAACAAATAACTAGGGTTAAAAATCTGATATATAAAGGGGTGAAAAGGGAATAACATTTTGACTGACTATTCAAAGCAGGAAAAACGTGAGCTAGATATACAACAAATAATAAAAGCGTAGATTAGGCGGATGTAGACACCTGCTGAGTAGGTTTAATCTCTACAAATGATCCGGAACAGTTCAGACCCTCCATGCTGCCCAGATACAGAAATATAAAACTCATTATTTACTGATCATCACACCATGTTGAGGCTAATCGCTCAGAAGCAAGTTATCAACTTAATAGGTGTTAAGTAACTGACACAGTACAACTGATGCTTCGTTTCATTATTGTATCTTTACCTCTTTCTTTCTCACGTTTTTCCTCCTCTTCATTTCTTTTTTTTTTCCCTGCTCCGGACAGTTTTCACATGTTTACAAAGTTCTGTGGTTTCATCAATAAAATCGCCCCTCCGCCCACAGAGAGCTACCGATCAGCTGGAGGAGGAGGAGGAGGACGATGACGACGAGGGGGAGCTTATTTTATATTATCATTTGTAATACTATTAATTGGGCATTGTCTTGCATTTGAATCTATATTAGCTTTTCCATTTTAAGAGTTTATGGTAATAACTAGTTTTAATATAATTATATTGAAGGTGAATTTTTTCCCGATTTTGTGGCGCCCCCTGGAGGCCACGGCGCCCTTAGCATCTGCCTATATTGCCTAATGGGCGAGCCGACTCTGACAGAGAGACACAGAGAGACGCAGAGAGACACCAGATCTGATAATGATTCACTGAAGAAAAAGTTTAATCTGGTTCCAGTGTAAACTAAACTGAACCAACTGTGAGTCAGAGCAGGTTTTTCTGGAGCATTTTGTCTAAAACTCCCCCTCATTTAAAGAAGGAAGAGGAAACAATGAGGTGTTATTTTTCAAACTTAAATCATGTCCCTGAACGCCCCGTCAGATCTGACTCATCAGGTCACAGTCAGTAAGTGATAAACTTGTCTCTGATATCCTCCTGTCACCTCCTGGGTATCTGAGTATATTTGTTCTATCAGTCAAAACACTTTGAATAAGCTGCTTTATGAATTTAGAGAAAACAACAAAAAGCCTCTGTGGTGGTTTTTCAGCTGATGTCCCTTTTTATTCTGCCTCAGTCTGAGACCACTGAGACCTCATGTGATGACAGGAGAGACACAAACAGTTTGGAAAGTCAAAGAAGATCAATGGGACATTTAAAAATCTTCCATGACCAATTTTCCACTGTCGTCATCTGTGACATTTGTGACTATTTACACAGTCAACACAACCCTGACAGAAACCACAAACAGAACAGTCAGCAGCCACAGGTGACATTTTATACAAGGTGTTGATCAGATAAATACACATGAAAACATGAGCTGATCAAAGATGGTTCATCTGAGGGAAACACAGGATCCTAAATGACAGCAGAGAGGAGACTCCTCTCAGGAGTCTGACCAAACCTTCCACTGATATTTTAAAGTCACATTCAGCTGCTGTGTGGTGACGGAGCTCTGACTGTGAACAGCTGCAGTCAGACACACATGCTGAACAACAGATGCTGCTGATGTGATGAAACATTGATCAGAACATTGATAATTCAGAATATACAGGAGTCCTGTTCTCCGTCTCTGTTTGTGGTTTTAATGGAAGAAACATCAACCCCTAATTTAAATTCTAGAAACTCCCACTGTGGAATATGTGATTACAGACGTGACTGTCAGACCACATTTTCAGTCTTGGGACCTTTGAGTCATATGAGTCCACAGAAACAAAGCAGACAGCTCTTCTTCAGTATGAATCTGTGGATCATATTTAGAGTTTATGTGGTTTTAATCTGAGTTCAGTCTGACAGAAACACAGTCAGAGACTCACCTCAACTATTCATTTATTGTTTAACATCAAACTGTAAACTTCAGACACATATAATTCACTACAGAGCAGCAGTCTGTGAGTCTGAGTTTATAACCACCTTCATGAAAGAGGAAACTGAAACCACAGACTCAGATGATGGGGGTGGTGCAGTTTTAAAATCAGCTCAGAGCTGTTTCAGACCCCACCCTGGAAAGTCCCCGACATTTTGTCGTGTCTGGTTACAAGAACAGATGGTGACCCTCATTTTGAAACCACACACTCGTTCCCCAGTGATAGAGTCAGTTTGACTCAGTCTGTTGTCCTGTCAATAAATACCTTTTATGTCATCCGAGCCTTTTACTGTATGTTGGAAATAAAGACAGAAGACAGACTGGACTGTGAACTTCCTGTTTTCAAAAAATGCTTCAGAGCTGAACTCTGTGAGGACACAGCACCAGCGTGCATGTTGTTGCCACGTGAGCGGCGCCTGGAGGCTCATGTTTGTTTGTGGTTGAGCTGTTTTTGATTCCAGATCAGATTACGCCTGCTCCAACAGGTCACACTGGTCTGATCTTTGAACGTAAACAAGTACATTTACTCGAGTACTGCAGAGCAGAATAATAATGAAAGACAGCAGCACTGACAGAGGATCAGAGTCTGTAAATCATGTTTTATGGTTTTTAGGAAAATGTTGCATATTATAAACATCAGTCACTTTCTCATTTATATTAAATTATAACATAATACAATGAAATCAGATTTACTGATCACTTCATGCATCAAATTTAGTTACTTAGAAACACTTTCAGCTTATTTCACAAGTTCCCAGCATGCACTGCATTAACACTGAAACCAGAGTTATTATAGTTTTATATTTTTCATCTGGTTTTTATTTGCTTTTTAATTTCAGTTCAGTTTAGTTTTAGTTAGTTTGCGCCTCTCGGTTCTGTTTTTATTGCTGAAAAATGTTTAGTTTTAGTTTAATTTTTTACTAGTTTCAATATTAGTTTGAGTTTTTTGGGAGCAGGATGAAGAAGTTTAGGGTTAATTTCAGTTGACTGAAGTTTTATTTTGGCTTTAGTTCAATATAATAACAGTGTTTGAATCCACACCCTGAGACTCTAATAGATGTTTTTATGCAGCTGATGTTGTACTTGGATCAAGTTGTTGCATGTTTATAACAGGTGTGCTTATTATCTTATGGGAGTGGTTTGACATGTCCCAACAGGTTCAACAGCTTCCACAGAATAGAAACTTATTGAGCATCTGAACCCTACAGCTTCATAAAACTACATTTAAAAGTGAAATATTTATTCAGTTCTGATGAAATTTTAACATTTTCAATGCAAACACAGCTGCACATTATTTGTATTTTGCATGTGATCATGATAGACATTTAAATTTAGAAATATTCATTTTTAATCCTATCTTAATTGTTAATTTTATGTAGTTTTCTGTTTTACTCTTTTACTTTAAAAGGCTCTACTTTGAAATCCAGAATCACACAGAACTACTTTGTGTCGAATCTACCAGAAACAAAACAGAAGAAGAAAATCTGTTTAAATGACGTTTGCATCTATCATATCTGTCATATCTTGGACAAAAGAAAATGTCAGCAGGTTATGATGCTGACAAAATCCATGAGACTGTGTGTGTGTGTGTGTGTGTGTGTGTGTGTGTGTGTGTGTGTGTGTGTGTGTTTGTGTGTGTGTGTGGCGGTGAACCTCCAGATGAGTCAGCACTTAGGATGCATCTTGTGGTTGGTGCAGCCTTCACAGTGTTCACAGTCTCTGTGTCCTGAAGTCAAAAGAGAAAAAATTTAATACCAACAGTCCTTTAATGTCCACTACAGGTATATATCAGTGTTACAGTCTATATTAGTGTAATTGTCAGTGTACTGACTCACCTCATGTGTCACCTCTGGAGCAGCTGCAGCTCCGGGTCAGAGGTCTCTGGAGTCAGAAGGTCCAGGAAGAAGATTTAATGCCCAAAAGTTTCTTTGTTGTAGTAATTAATACAAATCAAAAACTAATGACTCTGAATGTGTCTGTTCTGTCATATTTTCATATGAATTCTGGAGACAATCTGATGATGTTTAACAGTTTGATCAGTGGTCTGTTCTACCTGTACGAGCTGAAAGATGAACTGGTGCCGGTTTATAAAACTGCTGCTTCATGATCACATATGCTGAAGAAGTGCACAGACAAGAGCTGAGATCATGTTGTTTTAGACTTCCTGAACACACACATCATTTCAGTTATAAAACCATTTCTGTATCATAATTACACAAAGAGGCACAGCTGACCTGGGATCAGAGATAAAATGAACACTGAACAGAACATGATGATAAAAACAAATGAAACAGAACTGAAGTATCCAGATGTAATAATATAAAAATATTTATTTATGATGAAGTGCACTTAAAGGTCAAAGCATGAACACCAAACAGAATATTTACACATGAGAAACATTATAACCAAACACGAGAAAACTGTCTCTGTGTTTGTTATTAAAGGTGACTGCAGGTTATCATCATCTTACATCAGTTTTCTGAGTCTTTATCAACTGTTCATTTAAATGGATTCATCATCATCAGCTGCTACTTTGGTCAAGACTTTTTATATAATAACACTATTTTATTTCATCACTACATTTCATGTAATTCTACTCTGTAGATAATAATTATACCCACAGATTTATCGTTGAAGTAAAAACAGTCAAATCAGTAACATCTGTATTAAAGCAGTTGTTTAAAGTCTGACTGAGTGAGGACCTCGTCCTCCTGGTTCTCCTGAGTCTGAGTTACATCAGGTCCTTTGACTTCAGCTCTAGTTTTTGTTTTTTTACATTTTCATTAGTTATCAACTCATCAGCATAAATAACAAAATAAGATCTTGTCATATCATTAGCTTGAAATAAATATGTGCAGAAAATGAGTCATGTGCATCTTTCATCAACAATAATCAGGAAACTCCCAAAGTATAAAATATGTATGTATATATAAAGTAAAAGACCTCTTTACACCTGAGTTAAATATTTTTTCATGAATAAAATCATCAACATCAGAGGTTTTCAAAGTGTGAGGTGTGTCTTCACTACATTAGCTGTGAGGCACAGATCATGAAGAAGAGCCTTAATCTATTTTTCATCAACTAATAAATGTTTTTGGACACATATTTTTATGTGTTCAGTGTAGTTTTGTCAGAAATTTGAGTCCATCTTGTGTCTAATAACATGATGATGATAATCTCACAGAGAACCAGGACTTGATTCAACGTGAGGTGTGTGTGTGTTCTCCTGTTCTGTGTGTGTGGAGGCCCACAGTCTCACAGTCTGAAAACCTTTGATTCTTCCTGCTCATGAAAAGAAGCTCAATATGAGTGAAGAAGCTCTCAGGACACCATCAGGTCTGATACATCAGTGCGCAGTGACAAAATACTGCGCTGAATCGCTTTTAGTCTGACCCGTTCCTGAGACCACTTTGTCATGGGAGACCCTACCAGGAGCTCAGTGCTCCAGACAACACAACTCCCAGGAACAACAGGCACGCAAACCCCTCCACCACGATAAGGTAGCGACTCACGGAGGGGAAATATTATTGGTTTGAACTGATGAACCAGACCATCGTGATGGAGAGCTTCAAACACCAGATTTATCCTAACCCTCACTATCACAAAAAGAATGAAGACATGATACATGAGTTCAGGTGTAAAGAGGTCTGTGACCAGTCAGATCAGCTGATCACCCACTGCTTCATCAGCAGCTGGCTGGTCTGATTTGTTGTCTGCATGTTTTTTATGCTTCCTGACACCAACAACAACCACTGATCCAACAACTGCTGAACAAATCAGTACAAGAGCTACTGCTAATCCAACATGATTGTGGATTTTATCAGTGAGGTTTGTGTTGATTTGGGTTCCATCGTGGTTTGTGCTGATTTGGGATCCGGCATTGTGGTTTGTGTCTTCATTCTTGGAGCCTGAAAATCAAAATGCATTTGAGTCAGGACATGACTGCACAGTGGAACAGCTTCAACTTGGTTGGGTCTGATACCGAATCACTATTATCAGAAAATCTGATACGGCTGAAGATGCTTGTTTTGGGGTGTGTAAAATATGAGCAAAATATGATCCTGCTACTTTCCAGCAGCAGCTTCTTGTACAACATTTTTCTCCCCCAGGATGGTGAGGTCATGTTCTATAGCATTAATCCTCTCTATGTATTTGTTCATATTTTACCAAGGCTTTACTGACCCAGACCATGTGACAATGACAGCAGAGATCATTTCACATCCAGACAGAATAAAGAGTCTACAGCTGTTAATAAAATAGAATTTACACATTTATACTCACTTGAGTCTGTGACCTCCAGAGTGATTCTTCTGATTGGATCTCTCTTAATGATGGCTCTCTTGTTACGTCCTGAATGACCGTCTGCGACTCGACACTCGTACGTCCCGTTGTCATTGACGCTGACGTTCCTCAGAATTAAAGACACGTCTCCATCCTTCAGCTCTCCGTCCACCAGCTCCACCCGACCCTTAAAGGACAGATGCTGAAAGGCTGGATCCGAGCGTCCATCACTGTAATAGAGGACATACTCTGGTGTCTTCAGGTCAGGTCTGGTCCACTCTACAGCTCTGATGGAGACATCACCATCAACCTTACATTTCAGAGTGACGTCCTTTCCAGGGTGTGTTTGTTGCACATCTGAGCCTGAAGAACAAGAACAAACATCCAGAGAGAAAAAGTTATTACATTTCAAGAGGATCCACAGACTGAACACAGGGCTGTTCCTGGCGGCCGCTCCAATCAGATTCAGCTGTTCAATATGAATATTTGACGACTGCTTGCAGATTTCTGAGCACTGTTCAGCGGGACGTTCAGGTTGACAGCAGCACGACATACAAAAGCCAGAGACTAAAAGGTATCAAGTTGCTGTGAGCTGTAGATTCAACACGTCTGAACACGTCACATCGTATGACCAGGGACGGTGTTTCTTCCTCCATCTCTCAACCACTACACATCTGTGGTCTCTGCAGCTGTCTGCATCTGTCTATGTCTGTTTGCGAGTACAATCCAGCTGTTACTCATGCTCACCCTGGGTCCTGTTCCACAGCTGATTTTATACATCACAGGCAAACTTTGCTGAACAGACGAGATGATGAGATGCTTCAATTTTAGCAAGGAGTACTCACTCTGCAGCTAGGTGGAGGAGGAGACATTATATAGATGCAATATAAGCTGATAAGTAAAGAATTGTGGTGCGACAGAGATGCCGTATGAATCATATTCCGCAGATGGAAGGAAATGTGTATTTTTATTCCGGTGAAAGAAAAATGCAAAAATTACCAATCCCAATAAAACCATGACTCAAATCACAGCCATGTCTGTCTAATCATTTTTCCCTAATGTAAAGGCTGTTCAAGGCACTGTTGACTGTTATTTTTCATCATCTTTATTATATCATTGTGTGATTTGACCTCATCACCCTCACAGTCAGTTTCTGTAAAACAACAAAGGGACCAGAAACAATCAGCTGCACTGTATGATGTTCAAACAGCTTAATGTCTAGATTTAGACTTTTCCCTTAAGAGCTAAACTAATGTTTGTATGTTTGTTTGTTTGTTTGTTGTTGGTTAATTCAGCCAATCACAAACACTGCACAACCCAATGCAAAGAACATCATTCAAGAGGAACAGCTCTAAATCAAGAGCTGGCATATAATTACAGATGACAGACAATTTCAAACAGAAACTCATGTAACAGAACACATGGTGAGAAAATATAGCATCATACTGTTTAAGCTCTCTGCTGTGCTCTACAGCAGTGGTTCCCAAACTTTTTCCAGGATGCCCCCCTTTTGGAAGCCAACAAAAGTTCAAGCCCCCCACCACACAATTTTCAATCAATTGTTAACAATAATTGGGGATGGAACTGATAAAAAAAGCAAAATAAAGTTCAGCTGGATAGAAACAGTAAACTCGTGTGTTTATTCCTCCGACATACATCAGATTCATTCAGCTCTGTTTCACTCTTTTTTTCTCCCCTGGTCTTTCGCGCCCCCCTTTCAGTGGCTCCGCCCGCCCCCCCCCCCCCACCTCTCTCAGGGGGGCCGCCCCCAGTTTGGGAACCACTGCTCTATAGCTATATTTGAACACATAATCCCCTCCCTCTCTCGCTCCTCCCTGTTTGTTCCTCCTCTGCTTGTCCCTCCTCCCTTACATTACACCTAATTTACATGTGGGGCTGCCTGAAACAGTATGTATGAACAATCTTTTTGTTGAATACAACACTATTTAATGACAAAATCTACACTCTAGAATAAAATAAATGATGCATATATGGCAAAACATCAGTTTGAAGTATTTCATAAGAAACTGTTCCTAAATTATTCACACACAAAAAACACTCAATGTTCAAACGCTCGAAATTAACTGTAAAACATTTTTCCTGTCAACGTGAATCTTTTCACAATAAAAGTTCATCCTTACCAGAAACTATAAGGACCAGTTGGACTAACACACAATACACAAATGTGTCCATCAGGGCTGTGAGAAGAAGAAGGAGGAGAAGGAGGAGGTCGAGAATCTGCCGCTGCTTTTAACCGTCAATCCTGCTGTCTGTTCAGAGTATTTATACACTTACACTGCCTCACCCTACAGTGGGCGGAGTCTGGTGTACAAGAACCTGAAACAAAACCAAAAGCAGAGAAGTGAACACGCGCGTGTGCGTGTTTGTGTGTGTGTGTGTGTGTGTGTGTGTGTGTGTGTGCGTGTGTGTGTATTTGTACATATTGAATACACTTTGAATATATGGATTGAAATCTGACCTGTTATCCTACTGGCGCCACCCTGTGTTTTCAATGTGTACTATTGCTTAGCTTGATGCTAACACTTAATAGGAATCATCATTAACATGCCACCTGAAATTAGCATTGTGATAATACCTTCTAAACAAATGGATCTATTTGACTTCACATGATAAGCATAAAATGTGTGCTCGTAATTTCAGCCACATATTTCCTTTGAGGAAACAACCTCATATCTGCTGACTTTAACTCAGTCTACCAGGGGCAATTCTAGGGTCAGAGCTTTAGGGGTGCTGAGCACCCAGTGAGCCCCACCACAACCACCCATCCTTTTTTCACACAAAAACAAATATGTTTATTGAAAAATAATTTTGGATAATCATTATAACATTTATGAGAGAAGAAAAAATGTTATGGAGACCATTTACAGATTCTAAGGTTATGATCAAAAGGGACACAGAGGCGTGTCATTTTAAATATCTTTATTATTATTATCATGATTATTATTAGGCTTACAAACACTTTTTTTTTTATCACAAATTCCCTCCACAAGAGAAGCTGTATATTCTCCATTGTGGGTTTGAAATAATAAATAATAAATAAATAAAAGCAGGAGACTATAAGAAACTTGGTTTATAAGGCCTGTTTGTTTAAGTCATTATGGACTGTCCTTAGTCTCTTACCTGCAGGGACGGTTTTTGCTATGGGCAATGTGGGCGACCGGCTACGGCGTAATCTATTTGGGGGCGCCCTCAAATAAATAAATAAATAAATAAATTAATTAATTAATTAATTTAAAAAAAGTCGTCAGTTTTCCGCTCATTCCCACGTCAAGTTAGCGCAGTAGGCGCTGGGGCGCCTCTACTATCATGTCATTTGCTCCTGAGAGTCTGTATCGATTTAGCGTTTGTTAAGAGCGTTTGTTGAATCTGACGTGGCGTGTTTGTACGAGACCTTCATGCGAAAAAAGTGAGAGAAATTTAAGTTAAGAATACGAAAATGTTTTTGCATGAGGCCCATTGTCCACTTTTAAATCAGTCTATTTTTCATTGTCTAGGTCACCCTTTATTGTGCAATGTGTCTGTTTTTAGACAGAATTCATGGAGAACTGTCTTCTTAATGAACCTCAAGGACCTTGGCACACCGCTGGCTGTACAGCTCCTGCAGGATGGGCAGCTTGCACCCAGTGATGCACTGTGCTGTGCAAACCACCCTCCTCAGTGCCTTAGGGTCCATGTTGGTGCAGTTGCTGTACCAGATGGTTGCTCTGACAACACTGCTTCAGGGCGTTCATCTCTTCCCTGTAAGTTGTCTCATCACCGTGAGAGATCAACCCCACACCTGCTGTGTCAGCTGCAAACTCACAATGGCATTTACAGTTTTTGTAGCCACAGGAGAGGCTTAGAACACAGCTCTGTGCTGAGGGTCAGTGTTGAAGAGGTATGGTTGACCATTCTCACCACATGGGGGCGCCCAGTCCTTTCCTGTGGGAGATGGCGATGTATAGGGCATGAATGATGGTGTCCCCTGTGCCTCTGGGTGAAATGTAAATTGCTTATGATTGAAGGGGCGGGGGGCATGGAGCAGTTGAGGGATTTAACCAGCCTCCTAATGCACTTGCTGGCTATGTGGGTGAGGGCTATGGGGCACCAGACATTTACACAAATCACCGTCTGTTGTTTGGGGACAGGGGTGATGGTGGTGGATTTGAAGCAGGTGATCTGAGGCTAAGCCCATAGACTGCAACTGATTTTTTTTTTTTTTTTTTTTTTTTTTTTGCTTCTACATGCACTGAAATAACATTTTTTTTGCTTCAGTGCATACTGAATTGTTCCAGCTCCACTGAAATGTCTTAAGGACTTAAAGACGACAAAAAGGCACTGGAAAACATATATAAACACACATAAATTCACACATTTTAACACACTTGCAAACAAACATCCTAACTCACTCAAGATTCAGTCAGCAGCTGATTAAAGTCAGCTGTTCAGATTAAAGCCTTGTGGCCCATATCTGTTATTCTTCTTAGTATATGTGCTCCTGGCTGCACCTCTGCCCCCCTTCGCTGCTCTGTTCTTCACTCCTTTCTCCTCAAAACATTTAAATCTCTCGCTCCTTGTTGCACTTCACCTGCTTTCATGTTTTCACATCTCATTTCCAGTTTTTCTCCTTCATTCTATACTTTCTATCTCTTTTTCTCAACCCTTTCATTTATCTTCTTCACTCCTTAAATACAGTCTTCCACTTCAGACCTCCCTCTCTCCAATCCTCCACCCCTCTGTTCCTGGCTCCTCATCGGACATTTTTCTCCTCTCTCCTCTTAACTTCTGCTTTTCAGTCCTTTCTCACTCCCCTCATCACCTCTCTCCTCTTGTCCCTCCTGGCTTGTTTTCACACATATATAATTTACTTGACCTCCTTCATCAATATCCTCCATCCTCCCTCCACCTATATTTTCTTTATGTTCTCCTTCATTCTTTTCTCTACATCTGTTTATCATTGTAAACAGAACAACTTTGAATTTGACAAATTAAACATTGAATGAATTAATTTGAATTTGAACTATATACATATTAACCATCCGGAAACACTATATTAAGCATCTCTGTTATGTGTTGTATTAAGTGCATCAACTACAGTTTCACCTGAAATATCTGTCTGTGGTTGTCTGGCATGTTCTGCTACAGCTTTCTCTGGATGGCTTTTTGAAAAAATTGCAGATGTTCATACCATAGATAAGTCTATAGTCCATTCTCGATGATAAGTGTGGGTGAGAATCAAACATTTCTTTTTTAGGGCAGGCTGTGTAGGCTGCATGTCCATTGGTGGTGCTTTGTTGCCTTTCTGCTAAATGCCAGTGCTGCACATTGACACACGCAGAGAGACAATATCATGGTGCAGTCAGAGAGACTGAGAGAATTTACTTGTACAATGTCATTTTCAAAATGTAGAAGATTCAGGGTTTTGAGGAAACATTCAGGGCTTGAGCATCAGTAGCCATCCCCTAGATACACCTCTGTCACCATATATATAATAGAATAGAATAGAATAGAAATAGAATAGAAAAACCTTATTAATCCCCAAGGGGAAATTCACTCGTCTGACAGTCTCATCTATTAGTGTAAGAGTTAAAAAGTCTGATGGCCGTTGGAATGAAGGATCTTCTAAACCTCTCCGTCCTACAACGAAGAGAAAGGAGCCTTCCACCACCATTCCTTCTTTGGTCCATCAAGGTGCCATGCAGTGGATGATCCATGTTGTCCAGGATGGCCTCAACCGTCCTTAATGTGTATCTCTCTACAACTTCCTCCAGAGAGTCCAACCTTACTCCGATCACAGAGCCAGCCTTTTTCACAAGCTTATCCAGCCTCCTTGCTTGCCTTTTTCCCA
>JAJHUR010126213.1:996-18001 GCA_027495735.1 Lutjanus campechanus | reverse complement strand
CGCAGCCAGCAGGCTTTAAAAGATTTTCCTGCTAAGCACAAAAGGAAATATCCACCGCATGACTTTGCACAGAGTTGTAGATATCACAGCCTTTGTTTGATGCACATTTAAACTGAATAAAATACTGGACATTGCACATAGTGATGACACATATGGGGCAGGCAGGTGGATGGACTCATTTGTCAGGCAGGTGGATGGTCAGACAGCATGTCTGTAGACAGGTCTGGCTATCCTGGAATGTGCCTCTTTGATCCCAGGATTATGGTTTCATCGTTTGGGCTGGGCTCATCTGCTCTTCTCTGATCCACGGGGCCCCTCAGATCCTACCTGTCTGTCATGATTTGTAGATCGTATCACCTGCATGGTTCCTTCACTAAGATTAAACACACCCAAATTTGCAATATTATACCAGCTATGAATTATGAAAAATGTCTATGTGAGAATGTTCTTTCTACCAAGACCAAAACTGCAAAAAGTTAGTTTTGACATTGAAAACAAATAATAAACTTAATACTTTGTGTAGTAGGCTAATTACTCATGCAATAATGTGCTTTATTTAAATTCACAACAGGATGACTTTTTATAGTAAAAAATAAAATCAAATTACACACAAACAAAATGAACTCCAGAAGAGTTTAGAAAACTGTACAAAGCCAAATTCCAAAAACATCGGCATACCGTGTAACATGTAAATGAAAACAGAATGCAATGAAACCTTAACTTTCATTTAACAACACTCAACAGGTGTTTGGGAACAGCTTCATACAGCTTCAGGTGCTCAATAGTCCAGGGTGTCTGTTGTCAAATTTTGCACTTTAACAGGTGTGGACTGCAGGCAGGTCAGTCTAGTGCCTGTGCTCTTTTACTATGAAGCCATGCTGTTCTAACACATGCAGAATGTGTCTTGGCATTGTCCTGCTGAAATAAGCAGAGATTTCTCTGAAAAAGATGTTGTCTGGATGGCAGCATATGTTGCTCCAAAACCTGTATGTACCTTTCAGCATGGGGCCTTTGTAGATGTGATAGTTAGGCTGCAATGGGCACTAACACACCCCCATACCATGACAGATGCTGCTTTTTGAACTTTCACTGGTAACAATCTGACATGATGTCCATGATTTCCAAAAACTGTGACTAAATGTGTTTACCAACAGCAGTTTTCCAATGTATTCTTAAGCCCATGTAGTAATTTCCTTTGTACTACAATCATGTGGGATTTTAATGCAGTGCCATCAGAGAGGTCAAAGGTCACAGGCATCCAGTGCTGGTTTTCTGCCTTACCCCTCTTGTGCAGAAATTCTCTGGATTCCATGAATCTTTTGATGATGATATGGATTGTAGTTGGCGAAATCCCTAAATTATTTGCAGTTTTGTGTTGAGAAACATTGTCACAAGTGGTGAACCTCGCCGTATCCATGCTTGTGAATGACTGAGCCTTTCGAGGATGCCCCTTTAATACCTAATCATGACACTATCACCTGAACCTCTTCACCTGTGGAATGTTCCCACCAAGTGTTTTTGAACATTCCAAGTCTTTTGTTGCTGCTGTCCCAACTTTTTTGGAACATGTTGCTGGCATCAAATATTGAATATCTTGTCATTGTATTGTATTCAATTGAATACAAGGGAAAAAGGATTTGCAAATCATTGAATTCGGTTTTTATTTACTTTCTACACAAAGTCACAACTATTTACCATCACAACCATTAAGTTTTTTTTTGACTTTTTGGGAAATGAATTAAATAAAAAGTACAGCAATTTTCATTGTTTCTGCCTAAATGACATAAAACACAATACAGAATGTCAAAAAGCTACCTAGAATTACAATATTACTGAACAGTAATGGAGCTTCTAAGTGGTACATGCAAACCTGATCAAACAGACTAACCACTCAATTACCAGTATCAAAGGAAACTATTTTACAAGTACCATTTTACAGGAGTATTGCTACAGTAAAGTGAACATCCTGTGGCAAAGTTGAGCAATCAGTAATGTTTTTTTTATGAGGCGCATTCCTTTGCAAAAGGAATGCCAACCGAGTGACCTCAGTAAGAAGCTGTGGGCAGAACCATGCACCGGAGTAACCCATCAGGCCTGAATTCTCTTTGTCTATTGGTTCCCTGCCTCTGGCCCCTCCTGTAAGACCATATGGTCATGACTATATCATTTTTCTCTGGTAGCGATGACCCTGTTGATCAACAGACAGGAGTGTAGCACTGCTGATAATGCACTGAGGTGTATGGCGGTGGAACTTAGCTGTAATAACTCCGGCTAGACCAATAAAAGCTCCATTATGATAAAGATTAGATGAAACAAATGGCTGTGACGTCTGAACAAGGTGTAGTTAATGATACACCATTTCTTACCTGGATTGCAAAAGAAATAGTCATAACATTGTTTTAAAACACACTCGCAATGCATTGGATTATACAGAAAGCAAGGTCGCACTTTATTTATAAGCATTGCATTGTAAATTATTTTCTTCATGTGACTTACCTTACAGAGTGGATTAATGGCTCAGTCCTTGTGCTGACATGTTAATTATACTAAAAGGAAAACACAACTTGTGTTTGCGCCAATGGTGGAGAAAGCTGTGAGTGATGCTCAGCAGGAAAGTCATTTCATGGGCTCCCTAGATCAACATGTATTCCTACTGAGTGACATTCGTCATGATCGCAGTATAATTTTTTAAATGGTGCAATCTGTGTAATTTTAGATATGTGTAGTTTAAATAAACAGCAAAACAACAACAACTTACCCTCACTGAAAGAATCATGGCACCAAATGAATCAAAAGTACCTACAACAGGTGAGATCAGAACCGAAAACGCTCTGAAATCAAAATACATCTGCACTCCTCATATGTTTGTCTTTCGATTGATGTAACTGGACAGTATGAGTGGAAAAGAGTCCTTGAGTGACTGAACAGAAAACTGCATGTGCCTCCATACTGTTGCTTTATCTGACTCACCCTCGCCAGGAATGCAAGAGCCATTTCATCAGAGGCGGTGGAGACCAAAAGGCGTCTGAAGTTCATGAGAAGGAGCTCTGTTTGTCAGAACCTGTGCACCAAAGGTTGTTTTAATGGAGCCCTGCGGCGGTGTCAGACAGGAAAATTGTTTGTATCTCCTCCGACATGCAGACTGCAAAGTGCAGTCCCTTCAAACAAACCATAAGGAAACAAAATGAAAAGGAAATGTATGAATCCCTCATTTCATTCATGTGACAATATTATCAATACCACACACTGTAGAGGTTGCTGCTTTCTTTATTTTACAGTGCACAAAAAAAAAAGAACTAATACACAGACTGTGCATCTAATGTTCGTATCTCATGAGAAGTAGAAACAAAATAAAACTGCATCTGGATGTTACTGGGATAAGAAGAGTTATCTGTTTCCAAGAGAAAAATACGACTAAAATCGTTAAATGTATTCATATCATTAACATATCGCCATAAATGTTAATTCCCCTGTTGAGCCAATAAACCTATTTCATTTCCCTACAGAGAGTTCAGTATATGAATCCCCTCAGTAAATGAAATATCTCTCACCACCAGCACGCAGGATACCTTCCTCAGCCCCACCACAGCTCTTAGACAATAATTACAGCCTTTTCATGTTTCATGTGTTTTACATTTCCTCTTTCGGATGACAGTGCAATGAAGCATTTCTCCGCAAGTCCCACAAAGTTTATCCAAGTGTGGTTTGGAGGCTAAACCTATTATCTGAATATCTGCTGATCAGACAATAGAAAAACTGACTGTAAGAGAGCGTTCAACAGAGAAAGGTGCTTTTTTTGGCTCTAAACAACTGAGTCATACCAAATGTGTCATTAGTGACAAACACAGGTATTTAATGCTAATTTCAGTTTTATTGTGGGAAAATAAACAGTAACACTTTATAATGAGGTACATGAAATTGTGTTGTTACCGTAACCATTGGTTGATTTTATAGAGATGCTAATGATAATGAAGAAACAGGTGAGAAATGAATCAGGAACAAATTAATACCTGGATAAATTGTTAATATGTACTTCCCAAGTAATTCCCACTGGAGGACTATATTATATATACAGTATGATGAGTCTCCAGCGAACAGACAGATCCTATATTAATGAATCATTCTGTAAGAATTCATGGATGTCTGTGAATCAGTCATACTGACCACTTTACTGGTTCCTGATTTACTCTGAGCTGGCTGCTCATGACACAAAACTGGTAACGCCTAATTAATTTTTAATAACTTAACCATTACTTTCTCTTTTGTGTCTTGTACAGTAAAGTGATACATAATACTGAGTAGTTACTAAGTAGACCCTCATTACTTTACCATTATATTATGATTATTTACATTTTTGTGTACCTTCAAGTAAAGTTGTGCATCATACTTAAGTTTTTTTTTGTGCTGAATCATTACTTTGTGATTACTTGTTCATTAGTTACCAGTTTTGAGTCTGTTCATAAGAGGTGCATTAATCTCACTGACAAATAGCTACTATAATTCATTAGCAATTTATAACTGATCCTTCCAGTAGTTGACATTTTCTTGAAATAACTATTCATCAGTTATCAAGCTGTCATCAATTCCTGATTGATTCCTCACTCGTTTATTAATTAACTAGTCAGTAACTAAGCGCAACTCTTTAAAATTTGATTGGGCATACTCATTAACTAATGGTTAACTAGTTAGTTAGTTCCTCATTCCCTCCTTATTTGTTTAATGGTAACCTCTCAAAATTTTGTGTTCCTTATTGTACTAAGTTACCAAATAAACTCAGGCTGTGGTAAGTCAAATATTTGCCATTCTCAGCTGATAGGTTGGTGATGCACCCCTGAGTCTCATGACTCAGTTGGACATGTATGCATGGTTATTATGTCTTTACACTAACATCAACAGAGTCGACCTTTTACAGTCTCACCCAGCGCTCAGCTACGAGGTGTGTGTGCTGCTGAGGGTGTACTGTGGCTTCCTTTGTGGCAACAGTCTCATTCGGAGCCATGTTTAAGGGAAAAATAAAATTTACCCTGTATTTTTACCCTGCACACATTTAACCCTCTGACAGTTTCCTGCCGCAAATCCTTCCTGTCACACAGCCCACATCATGTTGAAGAAATAGCTAATTTCCCCATCGACCAATCCACTGCATGTGAGTCAATAGATATACTATTACTCAGACACTATAATTAAACTTGTGTTATGAATGCACACACCCTTCCACATACCTTTGTCTTTACAGTGCGTGGGTGCAATTTGATCCCTCACCTGTAAACTTTAATTATAGGTGAAAACTCTGTTCAGAGATTTATTCATTTTTAATCTAATGGGTTTTAATCTAGTGGGTTTGATGTCTGTTTATTTTTTATTTTTTATTTTTTTTTGTTCCGCTTTTGGTACACTTACCTGTGTGAAACATCAGACTAAGTTATTTTGAAAAACTACATTATTTTGCAGTGTGACATGAGAAATATTCAAGACATTTTCAGGATTACACTCAAACAGAGAGACACTTCAAATGCTCAGCCTTTTTTCCTTCTGATATTCATCCTCCAGACAGTAGCACAGTGGGCAGGAGGCCAATGATCTCAGACACAGACAGTATTAGGCTTCGTCTCAGCTAATGCTCAGACGATACATCCTCTGGACCACGAGTGATTCATTACAGGGCTGTCTCACAGACTCTTCAGTGTATGGGGCTTTTTTTTCTTTCTTTTTTTTTTTTTTCTACATATCTAAGGCAACAGAGGTGGGAGGTAACAGAGTACAAATACTTATTTCTGTAGAGTTTTCATGTATCTGTACTTTACTTGAATATTAATGTTTGTGACAACTTTTTACTTTTACTCCCTATTCGTAGCAAAGTTTGTTGTAGGCAACTGGACTTCATAGAGTTCTTGAAGACGTTTCGCCTCTCATCCAAGAGGCTTCTTCAGTTCAAACCTTGCTACGAATACCATGACCTGGATGACTGAGAACCTTCACAGACGAACTGAAGAAGCCTCTTGGATGAGAGGTGAAACGTCTTCAAGAACTCTATGAAGTCCAGTTGCCTACAACAAACCTTGCTACGAATACCATGACCTGGATGACTGAGAACCTTCACAGACATTTTACTCCCTATGTTTAATATAATAACAAATATATGTACTTTCTAGTCCTTACATTTTCAAAACAGACTAGTTTCTTTAGTGTTGATGCATTTGAGGGGAATTATACATTTTTTTACTTTGTTACTTTGTTGTGCACCACCTTTCCAACATAAAGACCGATTTCAGCCTAAATGGATGGAGCAATAATACAAAGAAAAGACTATTCCTTGATGTATCCATCAATGTATATCACACACTGCAGACATGACGATGAAAATAATGTAAAAGATGTAACTAGACGAAAACGACACAAAAGACATAGCAAGACAAAAACAACAAAAAGATGTAACAAGTTTAAAACAACATAACAATATGGAACAAGACAGAAACAACATAAAGGACATAACAACACAAAAACTAGGCAAAAGATCTAAAAAAAATCAAAAAGACGTAATAAGGTGAAAACAATGTAAAAGATGTAACAAGACACAACAGACAGAGAGAGTCTCGACTGTGGGGAAAAGGTGAGGTTCAGTTAGCTTTGCACAGAAACAGCCCGGAGAAATGTCCTTCAGCGGGCGACTATTTACTTGTATACTTTTTCTCTTTTACTTGAGTAAAGAAGTTGAATCAGTACTTCTTTAACCACAGTCTTTTATGCCTTCCAAAATTAAAGAGATATTTTTTTTGGAGATGCTTACTTCTTCTCGTCAGAAAACTTATTTTCCAGTATCAGTTTGTTAAGTGGAGCACAATAAATACTTTGTAAAAACAGAATGACACAAAGTAATCATGCTGACTTCTAGATTTCACAAACACTGATACATGTATGTGAGACTGATAGAAGACACCTGGCCAGAGAGAAAGCACACAATATCAGAAGGAACTGCACAATGGACAATCTAATCAGCATAGAGATGACTGTGCACATTGATGTGCACATTAACACACACACAAAAAATAAAATCTGGAAAGAAAAGATGGAAAAGAGAAACTGGCACAAAACAATGCCAGTGAGATTTCAAGCTACTTATTAAAAACATAATATGTCATTTCAGAAATACTTTCTTGATCTCCAGGGGGAAACTGGGTAATTTGAAATAATTATGGAAAAATACTGAAAAATATGAAAAGTCTGTGTGTTATGCTACTGTGCAGGTAGTGTTTACAGCAGAGCTACCCCTGATTGTGCTAATTATTTGGCTTTGGATGCTAATTTAACCCCTGTCACAACTGAGTTTGATCACAAGCATATTTCATGATTGGGGTCAAAGGTCAGATAACACATTCCGCAGCTTTGTGGTGTTCTTTTTTTTTCAGAGGGAAATCTCTCTGTCTGACCTTAAAACACATCTACTTCCCATTCTCCCCTCACACCCAACACACCCTCCCACTCATTTGACCTCTGACAACTGGGGCCCCTGTGCCACAGCCTATTGATTCCTTTGGCATTGAACTTGAATTTCGGGGCTACGGAGACTACAATCAAAGAGGCATTGTCTCTCTCCAAGACAGATTGCAGACCAAACAATACTTGTTCACTTTCCCTCGTTTCTCCATTCATAGAATGAACCACTTATCCTCAGCTGTCCCGGACTTTTTGACCATTCAGTTCATGTGGAATGCATGCATTTCCTGTGTATAGAAGATGTCCTATTTACTCTGACGGATCACCGGATGATAACAATCTTCATACGCCCCTTGGTGTAACCCGACCAGTGCTGGTGGCAGGAAGTCAGAGAGGTCCCCAGAATCTATTTACAACCTCTAACATTTGTATTTCACATCTGGACTCATAGTCAGTGTATTAAATTTTATGCATTTATTTGCATTCAAAAAAATTTTCTATATACTTTATAAACAGTTTATTAAGCAATTGTAAAGTTTTATGAACATCTGTTGCAACCTTATAATGGCAATCCAAATAATGTTTAGTGTTTAATGTTTAATAATGTTAATAGTGACGATCATTTCACCATTTCATACAAATTACAATGACATATGGGCACTCGCACCAGTTACAAACTGCAAGGCAGTGTGACAGACAACATTGAATGTGAAAAGAAGAGAAAGCTAAATTTTGCTCTATATTTGTGCATAAAGCCACACTGATTAAATTGTCAGCAACTCGCTAACTGCTTCTAATTACAATTAGATGTCACTGTCATCACCCTGAGTGGCAATGTGGCAGACAGAAAGGCATTTACTGTATATTTAGAGGACATGGCATAATTGCAAACTTAATTTTTCAGCATAATTACAGGAAAAAGTCTTAATGATTCCAAGGGAACAAGCGTATGGATATATATGGTTTACTTAACCTCGAGCTGTGTTGAAGCAAATTAGAAATGGATTCACAGACCTCTGCTGGTGTAAACATGAGGCATCTGAGTTTCATTACAATGAAGAAATTAAATAAACAGTAGCCCGAAGAACACTGGAGGATGCATGCTTCATTAAAAAGCAATGTTAGTGTAAGTGGCTAATTAACATGAGGGCACCCTTTGGGTTCTACTACTGTAAATATACAAATTAATGAATATGCTCCCTGATTGGTGTAAGAGTAGACCAACAAATCACTCTGTACACATTCTGCATTGGGAAGGACTAAGGAAATACCTGCACCATTTTAAACTGAACTGAGTCTGCTCAGATCAACAGCTAGCAAAATGACTACAATCACATATACATGTAGGACTAGATGATATGCTAGCATTATTTACTTTGATAATTTATTTACTTAAATGAAAACAAAATGCCACATTAGAAACATTCTGCAAAACAGAGGATTCCCTCTGTATCAGTCGAGCAAGGATTGTTTCATTTTTCTCCTGCTTCTGTTCCACTCCCTTGACCTTGCATATGTCAATAGGAGGAAAATGCAACTTTTTTTTTTATTTCCAAACTACTGGCTAAGTCTCTAACAAGTCGAAAATATGATAAGCTGTTCATGACATTTAAAAACAGACACAGAGAGAGATTAGGGGCCCATTACAACAGAACTGTACTGTAAACTAAAGAGCACTGGGACCAGGGTTTAACAGTGGAAAATAATATACTTTAGTTTACAGTACAGTTCCGTTGTAACGTGTCCCTGATTGCCCTCTAATAAAGTCTAATAAAGGGTCCGATACTATCTAATAAAGAATATATTATTTTAAGTTTTTGTATAATTTAGTACAAACTACAGCTGGTTATGTCATGTTAGTGTACTGCAAAATAAAGTGTGACTCATTTCTTTTTTGAGAACGAGCCTGGGATGCATAAACAACATGTAAAGCAGGTCATTTACCCTATATGTTAACCCTGCTGGTTGGGACACTGTGCACAGGTGGTAGAGAGAAAAAACCTGGAGGAAACTCCTAAGAAAGATATCTAGTTGAGAGAATACTGTCAGATTTTTCTCACATGACTTTCACACCAGTGATGAGGATTTGCCAGCTTCCCACCCAAAACTGCCAGTTGTGTTCATTGGAAAAATCAACCAAGCCAGAGGTACTGCTATGGGGAATCCAACTCAGTGTCTTTACAGCAGAGGGAGTGAATTTTGCATTGCATGTGCCAAACATGCATCCTTTCTCTCACACTTCTGACTCACCATGTTCAGGAAGACATGATGGGCAAGGTTTTCTGTCTGCCTCAGCTTGCCATCACTGGCCACCTCTGTGCAATTAAAACAGGCTGTCCCTCTCCCTAGGGGTGAGTGATCTGAGTGATGTCTTGTGATTCTTTTTCTGATTTTCTCCTCCTAAGCGTCAACCTCACCATCAGCACAGCTGGTGTTGACCTCTTTCAAGAGCCGTGGACTCGAGTCATATGACTTTGACTTGAGTCAGATTTGAGTCACATATTTGTTGACTTTAGACGTGACAAAAAAGACTTGCAACTTGATCCAACTTGACACCAATGTCTTATGACTTCACTTGGACTTGAGCCTTTTGACTTGAAAATACTTGATACTTTCCCCTGAGCCCAAAGAATGTAAAGTCTTTATTTAAAAAGTTTGCCACAAACCAATTCATTTCTTGAATTAAAACATATAAATGTTATTCATTCTCAACACTCAATTCATGAACAAACACTATGCAAGGATCAACAAAAAATGAATTTCAGTGGGCAAATGTGCAGGTTGAAAATTATAGACAGAGACAAAATAATTTGTAACTTTGTGCAATATTTAAAGATGCACCAAGAACAGCAACTCAAGGCATTATTGTTGAAATGGCATTACATTTGGATGAGTGCATTATGACTTGTTTGGGGCTTGAAACTCAGAGTTTAGGAAAAATCAAGACTTCTCAGTCTTGACTTGGAACCTTAATTGGAACTTAACTTGGGACTTGAGTGCAAAGACTTGAGACTTGCAAAACAATGACTTTGTCTGACCAGGGTAGTACGAAGACTTCTCTCTCCAGCTTCATCAAGGCAATAGTGTGGTTTTCTCAGGATGGGCACTATCAGCAGGATTCTCCCTCAGAACACTATTTCCTGTTTCCATAGAGTTCATGGAGACTCTGCACTAGACATGTTCCACACTGTCTCATCACAGAGTGGCAGTTCTGTATGCTGACCATGAAACAACTTTTAGAATATTTCCTGACAACTGAGTCTCATTCAAAGGCATCAAACGTGTATTTCTTCATTCTCTCCCTTGCAACCGGAAATACCAGCCTTTTGGGCAAAGATGTTCCATTACTCTTGTCTCCTCTCTGGCTCCTGTAAACATGACCAGACACACTACCTGAGACTGGAAGGACATGAACAGTGACAGGCAGGCTTATCCAAATCATAGAAGAGGTAAAACAAAACAAGGTAACAGGTTTGTTTTTTCCATCACATAGATCTGGCATTGCCTCTGCTGGTTGATAATTACTGTTGTAATGTTACCCGTGGTTCTCCATGCAAGAAGCATTTTCTTCTGGGTGTGGATGTTTTGTTCATGCTTTATGGCGTCAGGGTCTGCAATGTGTTTCCTGCCCAGTAAGTAATGAGACAGTTGCTGTGTTTTTAGTCATTGTTCTAGCTCTTGATTTTCAAATCCAGAGGCTGGTTTATTGCATGGGTGATGCTTTGCTTCATGTCTCAAATATGGCAGATAAAAGGTCAGGGCCTTTCACAGCACCCTGGAAGTGGACTGATGTGGTTGTGAATCTGTAATCCTGTAGTGCTGGCAGCCATTAGCCAGTCTACCATGTTACACCAGAGTCATATATCCCTCCAAATTCCAATTGAACAGGTAAGGTTATCATGTTCAGATGGCTCCTAGAGAAATTTCTCCTAAACATATGTGATTTGATGGCTGCTGTATGTCACTACACTTTGAAACAAAAGGGCTCTTCCTGAAGGGCTGAGGGTCTACACAGAACCATTTGCTACTGAAGAAGTGTCATCCCCTCTCTCTCCACCCACCTTCCTGTCTGCTCTTCAGCTGCCCTATCTAATAAAGGTAAAAAGCCCAGAAACATAATTTTTTAAAAAAAGTAGGGCCCTTAGGTTCTGGGTAGAATGGGGACTATGGGGACTGACTAAGAACTGTTTATGGTTCTAGTTAGCATCTTTATTTCTAAGACTGTCAGGTGGCAAGGTAGACAAAACTCTGGGAAGGCCGAGGTGAAGTCATTACATCATAACTCATCCATCATGTACCAAACAAACAGTAAAAACAGTCAGACCAAACAGCCCAGTTTCCAGCCCCCCAGTAGCATTGATCATGTCAAAATGTCATAATAACCCATGATAGAAAGAGAGATTAATAGTCTCATTTATGAGTACTGATTAACCATGACGACAAAGGTCAGCTCGGTCATATTGGATTTCATGTAGCTTACATGGATTGCATTTTTCCCCAGTGTTTCTCTCTACAGTGTGAAATAGGGGAGCGACAGCGATTCAGCCTCTCATATGTCAACCTTTTGCACACTTCCCTGTCCAAATAGCCAATCAGGATCCATTTAGGCAGCAGTGGCCTGGAACAGGAACTGACAGGCCTGGCAGAGGTGTTCTGCGCCACATGTGAGCAATGGAAGTCCTCAGCAGTCCGGGGTTGAAATCCATACTGTGGTTTGCACAGACACTGCTGATTACCACACTGCTGGTGCAGACGTGCAGGACAAGGTTGTCAGGTCTAATTGTCTAATGGACAGAGAGTGAAGTCACCCCAATAATGAAGAATTCCTAGAAAGTTTTATTTCTTACAGCCCTGAAATTAATTTGCCACTTTTGGTATGCAGTCAAAATCCTAATTTTTGTTTTAAGAATGTTGACTATGGTTATATTTGGACACTCAGAACTGTATTTTTTTCTCTTTCTTGTTTTTATTTTAGAAATGTCAATCTAATTTTTCAAATAAATAACATTTCTGTTTGTTTAAAATGGTAATTGGTAAAAGCCGTACACTGGCAATAGCACAGGTAACAGCAGGATAACAAAAAACAGTTCCTTCTGCACAAGATAAATGCGTGGTTACTTGGCATCCAGCACTGTTATTTTGTTCTTCATTATTTTTATTTATCCAATGTAAACTTCAGTCCATGGACTGTGGTTCTGCTGCCAGATCACCTTTCAGGAGGCCTGCAATTTCAGTGTCCTGCATCCACGCTTGGATTAGTTCGGTTTAAACAAACTGGCTCTGGGCTTTGTGAAGCCATTCAGAGCACAATCATTGTTGAGGGCCCAATCAGACACTTCTAGCCACAACTTCTCTTGCCTCCCTGTTTTTACACTTCTGAGGGTAATGACTATTTTCACGTATAAGGATAAGATGCTCAGTGTCATATTTGTTGTAACTGACAAACTTTATGATGACATGGCACAGATTTTTTTAGCTCAAAATTAAAACATTCTATAATCCTGATTTCATATGTTGAATTGTCGCATGTATTAAACTTGGTTGCACATTATTTTACAGCACACTATTAAGATGTAACAAGTCGCACTTTGTATCAAATTAAACATAAATTAGAAATGATATTTTCTTCAGTGTTCTCCAGTAATGTCTAATAAGGGTCTAACAATGGGAAATAACACACTTTAGATTACAGTGCAGTTCTATTGTAATGTGTCTCTAATTACCGGTCTGTCCAACAAATAACATTATTTCAGCTTTTTGTCTAATTTGATTTGAAGTATGGCTTGTAATGGCTTATTAATGCACTTTAAAATAAACTGTGACCAAAACTTATACAATATCCTTTCAAATATACAGCACTGATGACTTATAAAATTGCTAGCTGGCTGGTATGTTTTGCTAATGCTATTAAACAGTATATGATGCCTAAAATCAATTCAAACAAAACCTTAACAATAAAGAGCTAAACAACAACAAGACACGTACAAATGTATCCAGTACAATTTGTCATCTAATGTTTGTTCTTCAGCATAGAACGAGTCGTGTGAAATGACCTGCTGTGTGCTAAGCACCAAGGCACCATGCTGGCTAGCTTCACTGCTATAAGACTTCCTCTTCTGAAAGCAGTGCTCCAAATGTGCTCTAACATGAAACTCTTTGTTTACAGAAAACACATGTCAACCTACTGGGCAATGCACAGATTTAAAAACAAAAACAACATGAAATGTCCCAAGACTCTCTTGTGTTTACTTTGTGAACGTTGCTCAATTTGTCTCAATTGCTCAGTCACGTCACTGAAACTGTATATGACCTGTCAAAACGAGGCAATATATGACAGATCACCCTGACTTGATTCATCTAGTATTTGGCATGTTTTGAAGTTGTGTACTCTTTCCATGGCGCCACACTAAACTGCCTAACATTTAATTAATTTCCCTTTATTTACACTTGGTCTTTGCCTCTCTCTAAAAGCCTATGCATAAGTCAGGCTTTTTAATTATCATTGAATACCAATAAAAGGTTCCTGCCAGGAAAGCTTGGCCAGTATTTGGTTTGCTCTGAGTCCAACACAACTACAGTCCCATAAAAACATTATCCATTTACATTCCATTCATTACCACCTCAGGGCATCTTCGAGTGTTGCTCCAAATGTTTGGAAAAGCACGTTTTGAATTTGGGGGCATTTTATGCCTTGCAAGAGTTTACTTTAAGT
The DNA here is from genome assembly GCA_027495735.1 of Lutjanus campechanus. Taxonomy (NCBI): domain Eukaryota; kingdom Metazoa; phylum Chordata; class Actinopteri; order Lutjaniformes; family Lutjanidae; genus Lutjanus; species Lutjanus campechanus. Next base: position 3,855 of record JAJHUR010126213.1, on the reverse strand, counting down.
TGTGGAATCCAGAACCCAGGAAGCATTTACCTTTACACTTATAGTTTTAAAATTAATTTGAAAATCTTGAATTCCAAGAAGGGGCCTCATCTCATCTACAAACCGCAGATGAGTATTTCTCTGGAATATCCTCCAGGGTCTAAATTGTTTATTAAAAGCCAAAGCAAGACTGCTTTTCCTACCTAACCACAATCCATCCATCATCCTATAGCAGAGGGTTTCAAAGTGGGAGGCGGGCCTCTAAACAATTTCAGAGGAGGCTCGATGAATGGAAGTGAAAAATATTAGATTATCAAAAGGAGATCACATAGAATAGCCTAAATGTGTCTGATTTTATTAAAGAGATACAGTTTTGGGGAATTGACCCTTTCTACGTCCCACCCCTTTTTGTCTCGTGCTCCAAAACAGCTCTAAATAGCTAACTAATCTACGCCAATCATTACCGAACTACTTATATTTGATAGCAAATGTTACCAGAACTCTAACTAACTAGCTAGCTAATCTACATCATTTGTTAGATAACATCTTACATTTGATAGCAAATGTAAGCATCTACCTCAATCATTAGCTAGCTAGCTATTTAGCTCATTTTTTGCTAACATTAGCTAACGTAAGATATGACAATAGGTCCCCCAACAACCTACTTTATACACCTCCAAAATTGTGTTTTCTTTTCAACATAGACAAGCCAAACGCATACCCCACAGGGTTGACTTGGGACTTGTCATTTTTACTGTTTTTCTCACTTCCTCATAGCCAGAAACTATCCAAACTTTTTTTATTATGTGGTCTGACACAATATTAGGCTATAATGGTTCAGTTGTTGATTGTCTATGGTATAATCCCATACATATCCAGGAATTGAGCAGAACTAAGCATGTACACTAAGGAGGAGCACCTTTTTCCAAGCTTTGTCTGAGGGCAGGCCAACAGTCTCAGACATTGAAACCAAGTAACCAAATTAGTCTTCTTCCACCCAGGGACAGAGTGCACAGGGGCGTCCTGCAAGCTCAGAGGGGATAAAAGTGTCCGGAGAGCCTGAGTTTGATGTTGCACAGACACAATGAAAACATCATCATTATCACATACACTCCAACTTGCTTTACGTGAAGCATGGAAACAGCTGCTATAGAAATACTAAAACACCTCTGGACATTTTTTGCCAAAAGCTGATCAATTATTCAGCAGGGAATACAAGCTAATGAGCTGTGTTGTTAGCCTGTTACAAGCTTTATTGTAAACGTCTTTGGCTTTAGCTCTCAGAAAATAAAAACAAATAAATAAGGTGCTGATAAGTCGGTTTACCTCTGTGCTAGCCCCCCTCTGTGTATAAAGTGTGATTAACGTCCAACACTGGACTGCATCCTAGAAAAGTTGGTCTTGAAGGAACGGTCAAAGAAGTAGTCTTACCAAGACAAGAGAGATTCGGCTGAGAATTACCGTGCCTGATCTGAGACAGAACAAAAACCAAACATGAAGAATTTTCTCACTGCACATTCAGTGCTGGACTGTGAAAGCATTTCTTTTCTCTTGCTCAAGCATTCTGTGTACTTTATAAATCAAACCATCAGTGTGAAGACAGGTTGATGACGTCATTCACGGTCGATTTCCAGCAGCCGGCAGGGCTTTGATTAGAGCAGTAAATCTCCTCCTGTTTGTCTGTCCTCCTGAGTGCAGGGGCAGCTCAGTGGTCAGCCGTCCATATGTTGCTGAATGTTGTCTGTCTTTAGCTGGGCTCTGTGGAAAGGCTTGCATTTGCCAACACTGGAATTGTATTTTAAGTACTGGAAGCATTCTGTACTGTGGTTGACATTTACAAAATGTGGATGATTAGAATAATTTAAATTTACAAGTCAATGATTCATACGAGAAGAAATTCAATGCTATTTAGTTTTAAATGCCATTAATAACTACAGCAGAACCTGATGGTTCATACTGTTACTACTTGTTTTTATTGGAGCTGAATTAAATTTCTTGTTTAAAATAGGTAATTTGGGTATCAGTGCACCAGAACTCTATGAATATTCACTTCAGTTAGTTTTGATGGCTTGGCAACCAAATGCTGCTCCTTTGGAGCTCATAATGAGGCTGTTACATCACCCAACATAGCAACATTCCAAAATGGCTTCACACACAGTGAAACAAGAGTTGTAGTTCCTTCATGCTACACACACACATCTTTATTGACATCTTCATGTAAAGAGTTTGACATCTGGGAAACAGTGTTTACAGTGACTGTGTTTGAGCACAAAGCATCATCAGTGTAAACACAGCGTCCCCTCATCCTACCAGAGTCTTGCATGTTGCATCCTGTCGGCTCAGAATTGTTCCGCCCATCAAGTACAACACCATGATCTGGGAAGTTGTGGTGGAGCAACAGTTTCTGGTTTCCCATTGTTTGACCAGCATGATTTCCATTTTGTCCATTTTATTTTTTTGACTGGACATTAAACAGGAGCAGCCTTAAGTCAAGCTAGGTTATCATGGCTCTTATCCCCGCTCTCCTCCTCTCCTCCTGGGCTAGTCTGTGGTGGTGTGTCCAGCTGACCTGACTGCATGAATTAAAGATGCTGTGTGCGTTATTGATCATCTAACAAGGTCCGCTGCTCTTTGATTCAAACACCACACTTCATTTTTCGAATGCTAACAAGTGTATTTCTGTCATAAGTGATTCCTCAGATTAAAAGAGAAAAGTAGTGAAGTTTGAAGGAGCTATGGGCCGCAGCATCTACATGCACAGCTGTTCTGTGCAGTACAGAGAAACTTACTCTTGAGGGGTCCCCAAACTTTTTCCTGTGAGGGCCACATAACTTTTCCCTTCTCTGATGGGGGGCCGGGGTCAGTTTGTAACAGAAAAAG
>JAJHUR010126211.1:453-18641 GCA_027495735.1 Lutjanus campechanus | reverse complement strand
TATACCTGCTGTGTCTTCCTGGAAGTGTCTTCGCACTTTCTTTGAATCTTCTCAGCATGATCTCAATGTTTGGTGGACCAATAATGACAAAGAATGTGATAAGAGTGTCTAGCAGCAAGCCAATTAAAGGCATTGACTCATGCATCACTTAATATCAGGCATTTAGGTAAAGAGGATAGAATCCATCTATTTAAACCATTTGGCGGGCGGACGCTGTGTTAATCCCCTTGATCACATCATGAAACACCGTATAGCAGCTTTCCAGTCTGAAACAAGTAACAAGTTTCACTTTGAGGATTAGGGATAGTTGTGTTTATTACACAGTGGTTCTGCATGAGGCCACATATACACAAACAGAACATTTCTGATTCTAACCTCTGCCACATGACACCTGAGGTTCTCCATTGGCTCAAATAGGCTGAGTGTTTGCTGTTTGTTTTAGATGAAAGTTCACGGCTGAAATTAAGTGAAGACAAAGTGGACCCAAAATGAACTCAACAATATGTCAACACCTGTTGCAAAGCTTAAAGACTATAGCTATTTTTTTTATTTGCTATGCATGGCTCTGTTTCTTCTAATTGATCTGAAACACATGGTGTAGTTATTTAATTGAGGATAAACACAACCAAACCAAATTAAACAAATGAGTCTCTATAGACGAAGAGCAGCCAGAAGAGTAGGGTTGTGAGTTCAGACGACAGACAGCCCTAATTGTTGGACAGCAGAATAATTTATGATTTTGGGGGGTAAATTCACAATAAGCGGAATGCAAGTTGTCCAAATAATGTAAAAAGCAAATCATTGGGACACACGCGCACACACACACACACACACACACACACACATATACACTATATTGACAAAAGTATCAGGACACCCCTCCAAATCATTGAATTCAGGTGTTCCAATCACTTCCATGGCCACAGGTGTATAAAATCAAGCACCTAGGCATGGAGACTGCTTCTACAAACATTTGTGAAAAAATGGGTCGCTCTCAGGAGCTCACAGAATTCAAGCGTGGTACTGTGATAGGTTGCCACCTGTGCAATAAGTCCATTCGTAAAATTTCCTCTCTACTCAATATTCCACGGTCAACTGTTAGTGGTATTATAACAAACTCTTAATGCTTCAGCATACCAAGACATTTTGGACAATTTCATGCTCCCAACTTTGTGGGAACAGTTTGGGGATGGCCCCTTCCTATTCTAACATGACTGTGCAACAGTGCACTAAGCAAGGTCCATAAAGACATGGATGAGCGAGTTTGGTGTGGAGGAACTTGACTGGCCTGCACAGAGTCCTGACCTCAACCCGATAGAACACCTTTGGGATGAATTAGAGCGGAGACTGTGAGCCAGGCCTTCTCATCCTACATCAGTGCCTGACCTCACAAATGCGCTTCTGGAAGAATGGTCAAAAATTCCCATAAACACACTCACACTAAACCTTGTGGAAAGCTTTCCCAGAAGAGTTGAAGCTGTCGTAGCTGCAAAGGTTGGGCCAACTCCATATTAAACCCTACAGATTAAGAATGGGATGTCATTAAAGTTCATGTGCATGTAAAGGCAGATGTCCTGATACTTTTGGCAATATAGTGTATACTGTATGTACATATACATACACAACCCCGAATCCACAGGAGACTCATTCTAAAGTTGATGCCAGCAACTCCTTCCAAAAAAAATTGGACAGGGGCATGTTTACTACTGTGCTACATCACCTTTTCTTTTAAGAACACTCAGTCAGTCAAGTTTTAAAACATAAAAATGTTTCTCATTCTTGCTTGATGTACGACTTCAGGTGCTCAGCAGTCCAGGGGGCTCTGTTGTCATATTTTGTGCTTCATAATGCACCACACATTTTCAGTGGGAGACAGGTCTAGACTGCAGGCAGGTCAGTCAAGTACCTGAATTCTTTTACTACGAAGCCGCTGTTTTTTGAACAATCCACAACTTTCTCAGTGTCTTGTCGTACATGTCCCAACTTTTTTTGCAACGTGTTGCAGGCATCAATTTCAGACTGAGTGTATATCTACAAAAAGCAATAAAGTTTATCAGTTAATATGTTGTCATTGTACTGTAATCAATTGAACACATGTTTAAAATGATTTGCAAATCATTAGATTCCATTTTTATTTTATTTTTTTTATATTTTTTACATGTACATATTTAGAGTATCTATAGCCCATTGACTAAAGTGCAGGGCTCAAGTACATTTACATCTAGATAGACGGACGGACGGACGGACGGACGGACGGACGGACAGACGGACAGACGGACAGACAGACAGACAGACAGACAGACAGACAGACAGACAGACAGACAGACATGCATCCTGCTCATAAAATAAAATCATAAAATCTCATGAAATCTCTTAAAATCCTTGCACACCAACGTCTCTACTGCCAGCCTGGGAGACTGACATCACATTGCCCTCAGTTTCTATCATGGAGGGTTTGTATTGATATTAACACAAAACCAGGCATCATTATGGACGAGTCCTCCACCTACTTTGTGCACTACCCAGGTGCCACCCCTCACCTAAACAAAACAGAGTATTTCCAACTCATGAGAACACGTCCAACATTGACAACGTCCTGTTGTGTGAAACGGCAACTCCAAAGTCCCAACTTGATCCTGTGTTCATATGCGCAAATGGCTTTTAGTATTGTCGTTTCCTCCCTTTTACTTTTAGTACAATCCCCTGCTGTTACCTGACAGCACACATTTTATTTTAAAACAATTCACCTTTGGACGAGTTCTTCCTCAGCTACCCATCCATCCATTCTCGGCAACCTATTTGGATCCAATTTGTGGTGGCAACAGACTAAACAGAGGAGGCAAAATGTGCGTTGCCCCAGCCACATCTTCCAGTGGTTTCGGGAGAATCCCGCTGGGTTCACAGGCTATTCAGTGAATATTATCTCTCCAACATGTTCTGGGTCCTCCCTGGTGTTTCCTTTGAATCTTCCAGTTGGACTTGACCGAAATATCTCCACAGAGAATTACTCAGGACGTAACTACTGGGACTCTTTCTTTTTTTTTTACAGCTCAGAACAACCCACTGGTGCAGTCAGTGTGTGAACTCATGAGTCTGATGCTGAATTTTCATAAAGGTGGCCGCTTCCCTTGAAGTGTTTTAGGAGGCTTAAGAATCACATTACTTGCAAACAAAAAAATGCTAGTGGCTGTTAGTTATAACCTCAGTGTCATTAGCTCACCATGAAAGCCTTTCAGGCCTTACTGGTGAACGCACTCTACTGGGAAGATGACACAGGGACTACCGTCAGCCCATTGCTGGAAAACATTTGTTGGAAGTGGTTCTTCCGTGGAAAGGGGTTTTACAGGTGACCTGGTGACATATCATGTTTTAATATGGAAGTACAAGCAGAAAAAGTTGGCAGTCAGCACTGACAGTCAATCAAACGTTTATATGCACTTAAGTCATCTGTTTATTTAAGGACTTTGGCAGTAACATGATTTCTAAGACGTCTAAACAGAAATCTCGTTTCCTCTTGAAGGTTAAAGGTTTAAGAGAATCACAGGTAACACAGCTAGATTTCTGAAGCCTGACTGCTTGGCCATGTATAAAGTTAGCAAGGTTTCTTAAGATTTTTTACATGTATGTACATGACACAGTAGAAAAGGAAGAAATCTTTCTGGCAAAACTGCAGTTGGATGAAAGCTTTGTTGCTGTGCATTGTTGTAGCCTAATGGGGATCCTAATAAAGACATAAAGACACAAAGAATTCAATCAAATTCAAGTTGGACCAAAACTTTACCATTCACCATTTACCAAAATTAAACCATTCAATAAAGTGGATTCCACAACCAGCAGGCTAGAACAAAAAGACTCGCACATGGTATCTTCTTCACTTGGGATCAGAAATGTTTAATTAATGACAGCGTTTCAGGACACAGACCTAATGAAAGTCTGACCCTGTCCTTTCACTGTGTCTTCAGTCCAATTCTCCAACCATAGTTTTTTTGTTTTTTTTTAAAGAGGCAGTGCACCACTTTTACCCCCAAATCAATTCAAAATAAATTTTCCTCTGGCCTGTAGCATTATTTATCCATCTAGTATGTTTCAGTGTGAGTTACTGAGTTTTGGTGATATGGACTGTAGAGATGTCTGCCTACTCTTGAATACACCAGAACTACATTCAGTTTCTGGTGCTCATAGCGCCAAAAAAAATAAATTTGAAAAACTCAACCGCAATGTCTCTTTCCAGAAATCATGACCTGGTCACTCAAGATAGGCCACAGACCTTTGTTGTGAGCCTTTCGTCCATGAGTAGATGCACGCTTCCTTCTGCACGGTGATACAGTTGGCGGACGTAGTTTCATAGGAAGAAACTGCTCACAACAAGGTTTGTGGATTATCATGCATAACAGGGTCATGATTTCTGGAAAGAGACGTTGATGTTGAGTTTTTCAGATGTATTTCTGTGGCGCATTGAGCACCACAAGCCGAGTGTCAACTTGTTCCATAATATTTGAGAGGAGGCAGACATTTCTATGGCTGATATCTCCAAAACTCTGCAACTCACATCAAAACAATCCAGATGGATAAATAGCACTACAGGTAAGAGGAAAAATGTGTATTTTGGATGCTGGGGTGAACTGTCCCTTTAAAACATACCAATCATGAGTCAATTTGGGAATTTGGTAAGTGATGAGGAAAAATCAAATAAGATAGCAGAATAACTGCATGTAATCTGCAGGTCTATAATGCACATGTATACATCAAAGCACATTCATGCTTTAACCTAATTCTCAATAGTTGTTCTTCTGTGCATGTATAAATAGCCAATGATTTCACAAAGTACTGTGGTTTATATCCCATAATGCCTGACAAACTCTGGCAAAATGTGTTTTGCAACCCCCAGATCCAAACTGCAACTACCATCAATACATAGACCTCTCTTGAACTCCATGAACTGTCTTCCCTATCAAAAGGAAAAACGCTTTGAGTCACATGGAGAGGAGAAAAGGGCAAACCTCACACTCCCCCGACTGTTTTCAGAGAGCTCTGGGCAGGCTGTCTGCGAGGCTGCTATTAAAAGAATGATACGGATACTTGGTAGGAAGTAAAAAAAAATAAATATATTGCTGCTTGACAGAAGTGTTCAGTAGAATTCATATCTGTGTTTTATAATGTTCTGATGAAGAGCTTGGCTGCCGCTGATGACAGCACATGCTCCCCATGAAATAGCCAATGCTAAGAGGTGGAATATTTATCTTAGCGAGGTGTGGGGTTGGCTGCTGCTGCTTTGTGCGTCTCTTTTACACTGATTTGAAGGGAGTTACTGTATAATGGTAATACACAAACCAGTTGACCTTTTAATTACTCATGGGGGACTGAGGTGTGCAGCCAACTCTGGCTGCTTTAATACTCTTCTTGGGTTTGCGCATTTCTGTTGAGAGTGAGGTATATGCCGCCTGGAGGGGATGTAAATAACAATTCACCTCAACATGAGCCCTGACCTCAAAATTAACCTCATGTGGGCAAAGTGTGGGGTCTGCTAATTTTAACAGTCTTTAGAAAAAAAAAGACATGCATGTGAAAATGGTGATCAAACCCACATTAAAGCTCAGTTAAAATGGAAATCTTTAAAAGTCAAATAAAACTGACAGCAAGCTAAGAAAGTGGGTATTATGCATGACTGCCCTGGACTATAAAGGTAATTCAAAGATTTACATACTACTAGCGATTTGGTTGAAGCATCTGGTGCAATCGCTGCTAAAGTATTTACTCAGAAACAGAACGATTAAATAGATTTATTTATGCCATGGCAGTTTAGTTGGGAAAGGCAAGGGGATTCGTCAAATAGGGAGCTCTTTGAAGTGAAGAGAAAACTGCAGAAATCTTCTCAGCAGCTGCTCTCTCCCCCTGCGCAGGTTAGGTAGAACCCCAAGTCTTTGAAATGACTCCATCAGCCCATCGCAGAAAGCCAAAAGTATCTTTGGCACTCAGCACTTATTTTCATATTGCTGGCACTTCAGGGAAGCCCTCAAGGTTTAGTCGAAAACATTAAGAAGACTTTTTCATCGTAACGTGTTTGTGATTCTGTGTAACTTAAATTCCGCAAATTTGCGTGCCACTCCAGAAGGACTTGCACGCTGGCCAGAGCATTGCAAAAAACAGTTTGAGGAATTGTCATTAATAGGTTTTCTAAGTAAGGTGAAGCATACCTGAACAGTCATCAGATGACATCTGCCTGTCTACTCAATCCATCCTAAGTTTAAATAAATAAAAGGTCAGCTAAATGAGATGAAAAGTAAACCTCTCTTGCTTAATGACATTGAATGGATCTTTGTATCAGTTTGTCACATTAACCTCGACTGCCAAAAGAAACCATATTCACTCCACGTCTTCACAAAGGCTCCAAAAGTGGAAGCTCTTGGGTCATTTATTAGAACATTCAATATGTTTCAATCACCTGTGCCATAATGTAGCTCGGACTTCAAACAAATGACATGGCACCGTCCACATCACTACCATAGCAAACATCACAGTACAAAGTCATAATTCTTAAGCACCACAGGCAGCCACATTCACCCTTTACCCTCTCTAGCTTTCAAGGTGAATGACTGTGAATACATCATCATGTTTATCAGCCTGGGCCAGTCTGTCTGTGGTGTTCACTTAGGCCAACACCTCAAGAAGCCTCAGTAGTGTAGTCCAACATCCTGTTCACTCCCTCTGTGTCCAATCTCAACAATATTCAAACAAGTCATGCTGATGTTTTACAAAGCTTATATCGCGGATAAATGGCTGATTTATGCAGAGGATTATGCTAATGTAAGCCAGTTTTAGCATTTAACCATTTAAGGCCTATCGTAGAATCCTATTTCCTGTATAAACTATTTTAATTTAGCTTTTTCAACAGTGCAAGAGACACAATACAGTGATACAATATGATGCCACCTGCTCCTCATCTACAACCATTCATACTGTCATCATGGCACACTCAGTACGTCCACAACATTAGCATCTGATGCGTCATATTGGCCGAAGTGGGTGCTTACGCGTGACATCAGCAACAAAGGCTGAGTTACTGTAGGTAATGCAAAAAGCACCTGTCAGCAGTGGACGCCAGTGCATGCCACCGTTTGCTGCGGAGCACATATTAGAAATTATGCATCTAATATTAAAGCCATTATCTTGAGATCACAAGTTCATTATTTTGTTATCTCAAGATAAAACAGGTTGTTTTCTCGTGATAATGGGTCCATTTTTCTTCAGAGAACAAGTCAGATTTTTTAAGATAATGTGATAATTTATCATGAGAAAAAGAGTTGTTTTACTGAAATCATGGTACAAATATAGCTTGAAAATAAGCTCATTTGACGGTCTTGTTTAATAGTAGCCAAAGATGAGAGGTTGACCAACTATAATGGCAGAGGTAATGACAGTATGAAGGCCATCTGGTTTGCTGTAAGACTTGCAAGCCCATCCCAGTATTCATCATGACCCCCACAGCAACTGCACATCGCTTATAGACACCTCTTAACAATGACCTCATACTTAATCAACAAATTTATGGCATAGCTAATTTACTGGGATGTCATGTATACTCACTTGCTCAATAATGGGTAGGCTACTCTTTATCTGACAGTTTCAGCTTAAATCAGTTGCTACAGTTGCTAAGACGCCATCTATGCATGCTGACATGGCGCTCCTGATCTCTGATGGACATTGCAAGTAATAGGAGGAAAAACCATTTTTTTTCTTGTGATAACGGGTTGATTATCTTGAGATAACATCACTTGTGTTCTCAGTGACTAAGTAATTAACTCATGATTTTGAGAAAATGGCATTAAAAACAATAGAAGCAAGAAAGTCAGCAGCTGAAATAAAATTTCAGTATTCGTAGGAAGCCTTTAACTTGAACTGTCACTGTGTTTTTCTTACGCAATGCTTCAGCAGTTGGCGTGGCCATGTTTGGAGCAGCTTATCTGGCACATCATGGTGAACACCACTCACATTCTGCTTTGGGATGTTTTGGTGAACACACAAAATCACATTACATCTGAATTCTCCACTAAATACATCACACAGGCCTGGTAGTACATTGAATGAAAGACCTGCCTCCAGCAATGGACAGTAGAGTTGGGTGGATTGGTTCTACAGGATCAATACTTTGATACTCACAAGCTATTCCTTTTAAGAAAATATCAACAATAAAATTATATAAAAAACAAAATATGGGTGGCTGCATCACAACAACATTTTCAGTAATTGTGTATAAAGTTTATGCCAATAAACAGCCCCGATATATTTATCTGGCCCGTGTCACATGACTATGGAAACCTATGAGACATGAGAAGTGAGCACAGTCACTTCCACATCAAACTGTGCGGAAAGGAAACATAGTGTAGTGTGATGCTACTTTTTCACCTGAAGATAAAAATATAGCAAGATGCACCATTTGTGATAACAAAGTGCATCACAGCAGTAACACGAGTAACCTCTTCAAACATTTAGAAACAACACACCCTGAAAGTTACAAGGAGGCTGAACAAAGACAAGACGATAATAATTTTATTATAATTTTATCAGTGTTGTAAAATTCTATTCTATGCTTATTAGCACAAAGTTTTTTCTTTACTTGTACTCATATTTGCTTTTGTAATAAATGTGTTATTAATGGCCTGTGATTTTCCCTTTTTTTTTTCTCCTAAAAATGACCATTATTTTGAAAAATCACATAGCTTTTTAAGAAATGACCAGTATCAACATCACTGTTTGTAAAATTGTGACAAAAAGTATCAGTATCACGTTGAATTTAAAATGTCTGGTGTCGCTCATCCCTAATGGACAGAAGTTGTTGTTATTCATTGGCTGCCCTGTTGCGTAAACTTAGTCAGAGTAGCCAACAGGCACGCAACTGACTCTCTGCTATGACTCAAGGTACACACTGCTTTGGACTTGGATTGTGCTGCACAACTGTTTGTTTTCATTTGTCTCGTGGACATTTGTTCCAAACATTGTAATTGTATGACAATGTCTGCCACTTACTGAAAATCTGTTTTCTGGGAAGATACTGAGTCACTTTTGTTTTGTTTTGTTTTTTTTCTTCTGGCCTTCTTTAGCCTCCATGCTGTGTGCGGTAAAATTATCATTTTGGAGAAAACATTAACACTGTTTCTTGTTTATAACTCGTGTCTAGCCTTTTGGAGGCGATGGCTGGTGTGACACCATCAACAACCGGGCCTACTGCCAGTATGACGGAGGAGACTGCTGCCCGTCCACGCTCTCCACCAGAAAGGTACACAAACAGACATTTCCAGTGTTACGCCTCCCGTCTGCCATATTTACATACGAAGAGAAGCGCTGATTTTCATGACTTTTATACCATCTGTTTTTGTTTTAATAATACAAATATTTTAACAGATATAACACACACACAATTTCTGTCCACGTTGTTTCAAAGGTGGCAAAATGTTGTTTCGGCTCGCTCCAGGCTCACATCTTGCAATCAAGATGGAGCTTAGAAGCTGAAGCTGGATTCAAAGCCAGATTCTTCCTGTTTACAGTAGTAGAAATCCGTCTCTTTTGGCACGAGCGCTGCACCGCTACGCAGGAGACTTCTGCTAAGCAAACAAACACAGATCCCTGCTACTTTCCCCTCTCTCCCGTTTACGACTGTGCCTATTTAGTCTCCCTCATCTGTACTTACAACAACAGAGGAGGCTTGTACTATCCAGCTTTTCCACTCAAATGGTAAATAAGCAGGTTTTCACCACCCCATGCTGTTATACACTTTCTCACCTCTCAGATTCTGCACTGCAGAGGGAACGAGTCAGGATCTGGGACATCGCATAGTATATGTAATGAGATTTTATTCTCTATTGGCTGAGAAGAATTGAAAAAACACTGTATTATTTTGGTTATAATCCCCCAAAAAACACGTTATTTAAAGCATCTGTAGTGGAGATGATTATTGAGATGTATTTCAGCTCTCTGACATAATGAGACTAAGTGGCACTTGGCTTGTGGTGCTCAAAGCGCCACAAAAAACCCCAACATTTGAAATATTCAAGATCAGCGTCTCTTTCCAAAAACCACAACCCGGTTACACAAGATAATCCACACACCTTGTTGTGAGCAGATTCATGTAGGAACTACTTTCTCTCTGCAGTAGAATTTACCAGAACTACTTTAGAATCTAGACAGAAAGTAGTTCCAACATGAAACTGCTCGCAACAAGGTCTGTGGATTATCTTGAGTAACCGGGTCATAATTTTTGGAAAGAGACACTGGTTTTGAACTTTTCAAAAGCATTTTATTTGTGCCCTGAAGAGCACAAGCTGAGTGCCATATAGTTCCATTATACTGGAGAGAAGGCAGAAGACATCTCTACGGCCTATCTCCAAAAAAAATAAAATAAAAATATAGATAGAGAAATAGCACTACAGTCCAGGAGAAAAATATGTCATTTTGATTTTGGGGTGAACTGTCCCTTTAAAATAATAATAAAATTAAAAAAAATCACAAGCAGAACTAATCAGTTTGACGAATATGCTGGATATCTTTGTGTTTATCCATCCTAACATACTCTCCCTGGTGATAGCTTGTTCGTGCTTCTACAAGATGCAAATGCATCACATTACACTAATTGGCCTAAATGATTGCTGTATATATTGGGTGGCTAAGAGGAATGGTATGAATAATAATGAGTAGCCAGTGGTGGAAACCAGGCCACTCATTCCCTCTACTGCTTCTGCATAAACACATCTTTTTTTCCTATTTTTCTGTGCTTTCATGAGAACCTCTCTTCCATGTGGGACGTTTGGGAAGTAGCTCACCCTCCCTCCCACCCACCTCCTCACTATACCCTATTTGGCTACTGTACAGCCACACATTCATGACACTCATTCAGGAGGCCCTGCCTATTAATTCCTATGGCCTACGTTTGGCCGAGCCTCGGCTGTCTCCTTCATGTCCGCAGCACGCCATGACTCACCGGCAGCTCCTTCCTAACGGAGAAGGAGTTCAGCGAGTCTGTAGCTGCCATCATAATAAATGAGCTGCCAGACTGCCACTAACTGCTCTTTTACAGGGGAAGGGGGAGGCGGAGGGTACGAGGGTGGGAGCGGTGAGGTGTCTGATGGTCTGCGGTTTGCTCGGCCACTGTAAAACAGCAGCTCAGCGAGCAGGGGTCGCTCCGAGGAAGTGAACTAAACCGCCGTGAGAGTCAGCATCCTGACTGCCACCGCGGCTCCAGCGAAGCGATGGAGAAGAGGGGAGGGGGTAATGAAGAGCGCTGGATGGTGGATTTGTTTACAGAACTCTCTGTTTCTATGCGGCTCCACTCGTGCAGGTGTAGGAAATTACAGGTTTTTAACACAGCGTGACTGAATATTTCAGTCTATATTTCAGGACAGTGGCGATCAGGGCTGCTGTTGGCCATTTGGGTGCCCTAAGCGTAATTGCTTTGTGTGTCCCAGATTGATAACTGCGTATATTAGCAAATAAATATTGGATATAATAATATCTGATTTGACAGATTGTGTTAAAGCACTTCATTTTTTATTCTTAGGCAAAATGCTTTATACAAGCCAAAGTTTGTGAAGTTTTTTAAATTAACTTAACTAGAAAAAATGAATGAACATTTGGAGAACTGCTGTTTGTTTTTGTTGTCTTGTCAGTAATGGCCGTTACATATATGTTCAGTCAGAGCTGTGGAATATTAAAACATCCATCTTTGCTCAGTGCATCTGAGCCTTTTCAGGTGTGCATAAACTTCTTTTTATAATACAAAAATGCATATCGGTATCGGCCATGAGAAGCAGACAATTATCGGTTATAATATTTGCTGGGAAAAAAAATCAATATCATGCATCCCAAGTTTTTGGGTGAATGCCATTTATTTCACAGATTTGGTGCGCAATTTAACCATTTTTGACCACTTAGAAATTGACATGCATTTTTTGACAATTGAATGAAGAGGACTTATGTTCTGGATATTGCTCAAAAACCCTCTTATCTTTATGGTCTGAGCAAGCTAGCTGCTGAGTGCCAGTCATAGTTACACAACATTGCAGTTTGACCATTTCTTTTTCACACGTAGCTATATCTTTATCATATTGTAAATTTACATACAGCAGCAACACAAACACACACACACAAATCACACCGGTGATGGTGATCACATGGCGAGAACCAGCTTGTTTCCAAACAGCAAACAAAGCTAACACAGCTTGTGCTGGTGTATAAACTTAAAAACATAAAAGCAGCATGAAAAAAGTTGCCAGCATCCAACCTATGACTCTTGTTATTTATTTGGCTAATAATGAGGGTTAGTGTTCACATAGTTTCTCAGACTGTCCCTCAATATTACAACATTAGTCCAATATTGCCCCAGCCAGTGGGGGGAGCCACACTACCTCTGCAACATGCTAACGCTGAGTTCAACAGGTTAACCTTCAAACTAAACACTTAAACAACATAAAACATGGCAAAACTGACAGCTTCCAAGTTTAAAGTCAGGTCACAAACAGCCGGTATCGATCCATGTTTGAGCTCAAACCATTACTGACCCTCAAATTGCTTTTGGAGTATTTTGAAACACTGATTCATTCATTTCACACACACTAAAATGTAAAACAAGAAGAGCCCAGACAGTGAAGTAGCGGTGGCCCTGTTTTCAATACTTATCAGCCATACAGTAAACACACACGATGACGGTGGGGTGAGTTCGATTTTTAACTTATTATAACCTGTTCACATCCCAGATTCTTCCAGTGTCTGGCAGGATAAGCTACCCGCATCTGAACCACATAAAATATTTGAATCAATATTAATATCTATTTGTGTGTGGATCAGTCGTAACAGGGCCAGCTGCCTCCTTTTTATGGAGTTTATGCAGTATTGGTTTTATTTACGGGGCAGTTGCAGCGATGACAAGGGAGGAGGGATACACAAGAGATGATTCAGGTGGGATTCAGTCATTGGCCAACAGGGAAAAGCTCCAGAAGAAAAGATCCGAGCTGCCACACCATCTATGGAAACACGCAATCTCCCTTTGATTTGTTAACCGGAGTCTGTGTTGTAGTCCAACAAAGGGCCAAAGCAGTAAAAAGCAGCAACGAGTGAACAGAAGGAGGACAGAGAGGATATGATTTTATTTTAAAAAGTGCGACTTCACATTTGGTTTTGATTGCGTGCGAGGTCGAATTCATCACTTTGAAGCCTTCCCTTGTCACATGAATTCTGTTCATGAATATGTTGCAGTAAACAGCGGGGAGCCAACTAATCCAAACACTCTGAAACAGCCAAAAGACTTGGCTTTTGTTTCTGTGGATGAGGCAAAAACAAGCCCTTTCTCTCCTTCCAGAGGTTGTTATAAGGCATCAAAGGTGGAGCACTGCTTGGCTCGTTCCGCGCCTGCATCAATGAATCAAGATGAAGCTGTTAAGGAAACATTTAATGGCCACGCCAATTCTTCTTAAATGGGACTGCTGGCATTTTTAAGCGAAGCTGGGCCTTCTGTAGCTCGTTGAGAGCTCTCAGTGAAACTATTACCCCGCCATCAACCCCGTCTCCCTCCAAAACTGCGAGCAATCAGCAGCGAAGGCCGACAAGCCGCTACCTCCCACTCTCCTCCTCGCCTTCCTTGCCGTCATCCTTATTTTCTTTCTCTGCCTCCCACTCTCCCTTTCTCCCATTCCCTTTCTTTTCTCTCAATCTTCCTCTCACTCCTTCTCTCCAGGAGCGAATGTTTACATTTCTTGCAACAGACTGCTTCGCGGGGCACCAGAGTTTATTTTGCAACCTGTGGTGATGGCTCGCTTCCTAGACAAGAGCTGGCAGCCTCTTGTTGTTGATTCTTAACATGTGTTCATCCGTTTACCTCCACGGCGGTGCGTTCCTCCCTCCTTTTCTCCCCCACCCCCCCTCCGAAGACCCTCAAGGTTTCTCGCCGTTCAAAGGCCACGTTGAACCATTTGACATCATGCACTTTATCGGCCTCCGGGGGGCCGTCTGAGCCCTCTTTGAAACTGTGAGGAAATACAATAAGTCTACTAAGACCTCGCTCGGGTTACGGAGCACTACTCACCTTTCAGCACAAACGCAATGTCGAAGTGGGGGCAAAAGTGTTCACTAGCTGCTAGGCCCCTTCAAGCAAATTGTATTTTTTATTGTCTGTTTTTGCCATTCAAAGTCATGCTCTTTGCTACAGTTGAAATATAACAACCCTATTGGGAAGCCTCAACTAGTGCATTTTTCAGTGACTCTGATTTTACTGAAACTCCTGATGTAATATTTCCCTTTACCCTGCTGCTTTTCTAGGCTTTTGTTCCACCTACTTACACTGGAATAGGCCATATACATGCATTGAATTTTATCAGATTCCATCAAAGACAATCTCAGACTGCCTTACACAGGGAACCCAACTAAATGGAATGTGTGTTTTCTCGGTTTAGACATCCATTAAAAATGACATCTGCACCAGACAGGCCTGAGAAGTCACATCTTGTGTTTTCGTCTGAATCCGGCCACAGATTGAAAGATCTATGGCGGCTTTGGGAAAGCCGAGCGCTGAACGTTGTGCTTGTTTACCGTCAGGTCATTCAGTTTGGGGCGGACTGCAACCAGGACGAGTGCACTTGCCGTGATCCGGACGCGGAGGAGAATAAGAGCAAAGCCAAGCAGTTGCGAGGAGGAGGAGGAGGAGGAGGAGGAGGAGGAGGAGGAGGAGGAAGAGGAGGTGGGGCCGGAGGAGGAATGCAGTAAGATGGAGGGATGAAAGAGGCTGAACTTGTGTTTAACAGAGTCAAACCACAGACTATACGCCACAATAAACAAACAAAAAAATATTCAATTTTTGACATTTGTAATGCGAAGAATATGATTGAAGTCAGACGTTACACAATAGAAGGGCATTTTTATGTTATCATAAATGATCTTACTGTCAAAAGGCATCACATATGAGTCATGTTGGTTTAAAAATGCGATTCCTCTGATTCCTTCCTGCACAAATCCAGCCTAACATCCACACATATTGTTTTCTTAGGGTTATCTTCACTGCTGGGTTTGTGTAAAAGCAGAAAATTATATTTTGCCTAACTGAGAAAAACACTGAGGTCTAGTTCAAATGGGGTTAAAAAGCAGTTTATCCACTCTTGTTCAAATCAAGTCATCATAATTGGATCAAATCGCTGTTGTAAATGGATTCAAGTACTTTTCTGGACTTGATTAGTTTGGGAAAAAGAAAACCAAAAGAACTGGCTGTGCCCAGTACATGCACAGACCTCTGAGTAAGGGCTACTGCTACCAGCAGTGTTAACTGTAGTATACAGTTAGGGGAGAAATATTAGCACTCCATAGAATCATTTCAAAGTACCATATTTAAGTCAAACTCAAGCCAAAACACGGACTGGTAGATTTTTCTCTCACTCATGTTGAACGGCAGTACAGTTTGATGGCTACTCAAAACCAAATGAGAACTGGTCAAATCGAATCTATGTCTGTTTCACTACACAGACACTTTACTGTCCTCATGGCAGACCAAAACAAATACGACAGTTAGTTGCTGTGCATCACATCCTTCTACAAACACTTCTTTCTGACATGTAGCTTGTTAGGAATGTAAAAGGATACATTATCTGTAAAAACTAACATGTATAGACTAATATATTTGGATCACCTAACATATCTACTAGATCATGTATTAGTCACACAAGTCAACACGCTATTTATATCACAAATCCAGTAATACAAACATATATCAGTACCATACAGCATGTGCACAGGGCTTCCCAAAAGTTCCCAGTTATATTTACACAGAAAACTTTTCATACACATTATGTAAAATATTTATGATAAATAGTTACAATTCAAATCTAAATGGGAAAAGTCAGTAACATTAAATATTGACTGTACAATGTGAATACATAACACTGTTATGTCAGAATGCTTTGAATCATTATGGATTTCCACTGAAACAGATGATTTTAAAATTTGAATGTTGCTGTTGGTAAATCTGTGGATCAAAGCAAAAAAACTGAAAAAAGAAAGAAAACTTTGGGGAAGCCTGGGCATAACCTTTCCTCAACACACACTTCAAACGTCTCTTGTTTGCATGTTTGTATATCAGAACGGTTCTGGCATTCATTAGCCAGAAATGATCCAAATGTTGTATCTATAAAAGTGTAATCATGTTCTTTGTGATATTTTACAGTACTTTATACTCTATATGAAATAAATAGCAACTTTATATCGACCCTTACAACGTCTCTCCATTTGATTTATGCTCACACACAGAGGAAGTGTCTTTTATGGGTTTTTATGCATGTACAAATGATATATTAAACTGTTACACTTTCTGCCTTTTTATGATTAAGTGTTTTCAGATTTCATCACAAGCTTAATTGCAAAAGCATTTTAAAACATCCTAATTGCAATTTTTCATACAGATATTTGTACGTCATGAACTTTACAGTGCAGATTTAGATGTGAATTGACAGAATGTTATGTGTTATGCTGTTATTACTGTGCCATGGATTGCTGAATTGCAAAAAACCAAGCTCTATTAATATGGATATCCTGCACGGACTGCCTCAGAAACAGCAACAGTTTGCATGTTTGCTGGCAGTTAAAGGACCAGTGTGCACGATTTAGTGGCATTTAATAAAGTTGCAGATTGCAGCCAAATGCCCCTCGACTCACCCTCTCTTTCCAAGCATGTAGGAGAACCTGTGATGGCCCCGAAACCCACAAAAGACATGAAAGGTCCTCTCTCAAGCCAGTGTTTGGTTTGTCTGTTCTGGGCTACTGGCAGTGCAACATGGCACACTGTTTAAGAGGACCTGCACCTTTTAGGTGTAGATATAAATGGCTCATTCTAAGGTAACAAAAACACAAACAATTGTATTTTTAGGTGATGATACACTAATTAAAACATACTCATGAATATTATATTCCATGTTTGATATATTCTGCCAATAAATCTCCCTAAATCTTACACACTGGACCTCGAAATATAGAATCAAATATGTAGTTTATGAACGAGAGACAGAAAAGCTTTTTTCTGTGCTATGAGTCTTCAGGCCCTGTGATCAGATATTCGTTTATCTCTGCAGAGGGCTACAACAGACCCTTCAGTGGAGTCTGCAGCAACACATGCAGCTTGACATGGTTTGGAAAATGAGAGTAAATAAAAGTTTCTCAGTCTGGCTTCATATGCAAAATGTCACAGCGTTTATTCCCAGGAAACCTTTTTCTTTTGAACTCATTAGATTTGGCTGTGTAATACACTATTTTCTACTTGCTTTTTTTCAAATTAAGAGTTACCATGTTTTTCTGAATTTCATATAACAATGCAATAATTCAACACATTCTAAAGGCAGACAGGCAGGCAGATTATTGTATTATCCACCTCATTCCATCAAGTTAGCAGTAATAAATATGTGGTATAATGGCTGGTTACACTTAAAATAAAAAATAAAGCTGTTTGGTTACGTTTAGGCATGAAGACTTCTTGGTTAGGTTGGGAAAAGATCATGATTTGGGTTAAAGTAAAATAACTACTTCGCTAAAACAATGAACACTGACTAGTTATGCCACGCATGGACCGAACTCCAGCGCCCTGTGTGAAAGTCCTGTGTTTGACCCAACCATCTACTCTGTCCTCCTTCCTATAGGAACTCACATGTTTGGACTTGGGGTAGAAAAGTATCCCAGAATTAATTTCACACCAACCAGTGGTGACGGCCAATATTTTTTTAAATATGAGCTCAAAACCTCTGTCACTTCATTAAGTTTTCATATTTTTCAGCTGCAAAAGTAACCATTTAGGCATTGAATATGTGGTCTGTTTATCCAAATTACTCTTATTTGGAAGTTTGTTCTGAAGTTTTGAGAGAGAGAGTACAGATCCAGCCACTTGAAATTTCCCACGCCTTTCGAAAGCCTTCCGGAAGCCTTCCAATGTCCTGCCAGTTTCCAGCCAAATACCATTTCCCCCACCTTTGTGGGGCGGCGCCCAGATTCCACTGTAACACGCCCATTTATTCAATTACAAGGTGTTACCATTAGATGGCGCTTCCCTCACAGAAACACAAAAACTAACAAAGATTTAGAGGTGCTTGCACTTTACCTAGTAGTATTTCCATTCTAAGCTACATTATTCATCTGATCCACTATCTCAGATGCGAATATTAGCCTACACTTATTGC
>JAJHUR010126198.1:0-19405 GCA_027495735.1 Lutjanus campechanus | reverse complement strand
GTATCAGCTTATTCTGTCACAGTTTACCTTCAACATTATTTCTATCATCTAGATTAAAACACTGTGAAACCACGCTGGTTTTTCGATCTGTCATCTGTCCGACTTTACTGATATAAACATCCGTGGTTGCCTAGGCGATGGGCGAGAGGGGCTGAACTATATAATGTACTCGCAACACATTCAAACACTGATCCATAACAACGTACAGAGTTTTCATTCTGTAAATCTTTTATTTTTGTATGGACAGTTTTTGTTCTGTAAAATCTTTTTTATTGAGTGATGCAGCTGAGTGAAGCAATAATAAATGTTTGTTTTTTTTTGAGTCATAACTTTTCTTGTTTTTGTTGTGATTACAACACTAGTGATGTATGTTACATTATTTTGATAAGTCAGAGGCAGAGTTATAATGTTAAATTCATCTTTACTCACTACATCTTTGCCTTTCTTTACCTCAGGTGTATATATAAACTATTAAAAATGTTATCGGTATCTGCATCAGTTATGAGAAGCAGGAAGTTATCGGAATCTGTGAGAAAAACAGTTATCGTGCATCCTTAGTTTTTATTTACGTTTTACACAGCGTCCAAATGTTTTTGGAATCTGGGTTGTATGTTGTTTGAGACTAAAGTTTATCTTCCAAAGGTAATTATATCTTATGTTCAAAAATGCCTTGTAGATTATAGGCTTTTGTCACCAGGAGTGATCATATGAATAAGTGATCCTCACATCTCTAAAAATGGTGAAGCAGATTTTCAAGTGTGTATTATTTGTCAACACAATAACAACTGTAGGTTTATCTATTTAGCCGTTCTCTGTGATCGCCAGTGATTGATGTGAACATTTTTTAACTGGTCTTGGCTAACTGTGCAGTTGGCTAGTGTGTCAACAGATTGAGAAAGGCCTTTACACAAACATAGACACACTGCACATGCATGGCTTGTTTATAGATTGCAAGCTAGCTATAGCACATGTGTAGCTATCACAATAGCTGTTTATAACAAATCAACACGGCCTGTATGAGTGCTACAGTTAAATTTGCCAAAATAAAAACACATAAAACTTGCTTGGTGTTGTAACTTAAAGCACATATTGCTAAATATGCATGGGTACCATAGTTAATACCTCTTCACTTAGACCTGCCACACAGCACTCACTCCTGATCCCATTTAACACCAGCACATGTCACTTCTTCCTCAGGGCAGGGCAAAGTAAACCTGCAGTCTGTACATCCCTGTTGGAAGCAAGACAGGCCCTGGACATTGGAATGCAGCTCAGATCACAACTCTCCTGCCCTCAGGCAAGGCACTTAACCTGCGCTGACCCTCTCAAGCCTCAGCTAGATGAGGAGAGAGGCATCTGACAGGCCAATAAATCACAGCATTAATAACAGCATCAGAGTGTGGGACAACAGACCAACACGTAGCTATATTAAACATGCATTAGACAAGCTGCTCAGGTCATTCCGAACACTGGAACTCTGTCCTCCTCATGCTTACAGTATGAGACAGGGACTTGGAGACATGAGGCTGTCACAACACCCAGTTTCCAGTGATGATGTGAGAATTTTACCATTTAGCAAATGTGTGAAATTGCTATGTGGTGTTAAATTAATTTAAACCCTTGATATTTTACTTGCTTGGAAACAACTAAATATCTTTCTCAATCTGTGTCTGTCTCAATCCTGTCATTTTTGTATTCCCATGATCTGTTTGATATTAGCACCTAATATGCAATTTCAGAAGAATAGCAGTCACAAAGAATAATGTTAAGAAGTCACACCAGCCTTCTTTAGTCCAGTTGAACCGAACCCTGGAGCGTTTCCCCCCTTGGTGAGGTTTGTTTGGGTTGGTGTGAACCCCGGACTCAACCTATGGTCTGGACCAACAGTTGCTCTCTGGTCCACCTCGAAGAGGTGGTCTAAAACTGTGAACTCTCTTCCTGTTTTGGTGTCTGGTTAAGTAGTAGCAGGTTTGTTATCAGAATGTGGGCTGGCAGGAGACAGACCTTGACTCATGATGAAGTGAGAAATGCCTGCTTTATTAAATTATTTAATACCTGCTGTCTTACGAGATGTTCATAGGTGTGGTCCTCTAAAGTCTGCTGGTATGCACTCCAACACCAACATGAACAGAACCATGCTCCATGATGAACGATATCAAGGTAGCAATTGGACCGTTTGTTGTCTTTTAGCTTGCCAACATTATGATCAATAATCAAACATCACCACATGACTTGTGTGTGTCGATTCCTGGACTGTTTGAGTTTTGCCTTTGTGAACGAAAACTAGACCAGCTGGAAAATTGAACTGGGCCTCACGCAAGAACATTTTTGTATCCTTGTCTTAAATTTCTCTTACATTTTTTCGTACAAAGGGCTCGCACAAACACGCCACGTCAGATTCAGCAAACACTTGTAACTTTGTAGCCATACTGTACCTGTGTAAATGATCCACCTGTGCGTATTTGAGTGCACATGTATCAGACTTGTAAATTAGCATATTTAACACCCCATTAATACCATATAAGGCTACACTTCCTGCTCCAGGAAGTGTTCATTCATTAAAATAGCATCAAATAGAAAAAAGAAGAGCTTTATGAGTTTGGAGTTTGAGTTTGAGTTTCAGAGATCCATAAAGGAAAATGTGTCATGTTAACAGCGTCAGCAGTGGAATTAAAAAACCTGCTAAAGCAAAGAAAAGGGAAAAGCAAAAACTGGAATGCCATCCAACAGGGTCCGACTGTCCTGAAATAAAGAAGAAATGTCTGACAAGTTCTTTTAAATCACTGGTACACACAAAGAACAAATCTGTTCATACTATTGTTTTTGCATGAGGCCCATTGGTTTGATTCAGGAAATGAACCTTTAGGTGGGAACCCGCTCTAAAAATTTGTTCCTACCTGATGATAAACAATGAGGAAAATACAATCCTAATGTTGCACTGCTGAAGATATACCTCATGTCCAGTGAAGTTTCCCACATAATAAAACACATGCTCATCGTGCTGGAGTTTTTCTTTACCTGAGAATTCTGAAGTTGTCTTGATGGTGGAAGTAGTCAAAGTAACCCTTTGCTAAGACCCACCTCCATTAGTTACCATTGCTACACCTGTAAATATATTGTTTTTCACATGGCACATATGTGAAATTTGATGAAATGTTTGTAACAATGGGTCCTTGACTTCAGTCAGAGGAAAACAGGATCAGGTTTATGATTTATGATGACCATTGATTTTACTAGTTGAAATTACATAAGTTGGTTGATACTGTCTCCAGCTGAGTTGAATAAATGAAAATGAGCACCCTGCAAAGGGGTCTTGAATATGCATCATATTTGGCTACATACGGCACATGCTAAGTGCTATGTGACAAAGTTCAAATGACTCTTTTTGTGCTACAAGACCTCAGGTCAGCAAGCCCAGGCAGCAAGTCATAATCCTCACCAGTTAATGATCCACATTAAAGCCATGGACTGGTTTTCGCTCCATCTCAGGCTGGTGTTCTATACTCATCCAGTTATGTTGAACTGTGAAGACTTTTTTATTTGAGGACATATTTCTTTTTGGGTTGTCCTCTACAAGGACACTGTGCTCTGGGTGTTTGTTTAAGGTGATAAGCACCCCTGAAAATCTATGTCAAGGTTATAACATTGTCAAAACAATGTGTCATATTAGTGTCTTGGCTATATGCACCAGATGGAAGGTGAGGTCATCATCACCATCATGAGACGTGACTGCACACTGAGTGTAGTAACAGATGTGTTAGAGGACACACTCCTGAGAGGACTGTCTCTACAATCAAGTGATCGAGGTTGTTTTCATGGTGCTCAGTAGCAGTGTGAGCTGAAATGCTTGGGCTGAGATTAATAAAGTGGGTACCAATGTACTGTTGAATCCTGCCATGCCCTCTGACCTCTCCTGTCATTAGCACTCTGTCAGAGCCACATGCATTATTCATACGGCATTTTAAATCAGGAGGCCATGGCACGTTAACTATGCTGCCACATTCTCCCCTCTTCTGTTATCTCGTCCTCTCAGAGACTCACTTATTTAACAAGATGTCACTCAGTGCAGATCCACGCCAGGCAGCAGATGGTGAAGCACCTGCTGCAATGACACCACAACTGCCAGGTCACCAACATTAACATGACCCCCACATGCATTGTCCCGAGCTGAAACAAGATTTCACCTTGAAGAAGTTGTTGATCACTTGTGGCCCCTAGTGGCTGGTTAATAAGAGTGATGAGTCAGCTGTCTCCACCAACCAGTCAAGTCACAGTTTACATCCATGTCTGTCCACACTCATATAATGTCTGTAGTAAAGACTTTGAAGGAATTTAATATGGAACTTACCACTATATTGACCTGTAACTTTAATGAAACATCCATCCATCCATTTTCTGTAACCGCTTATCCGTGAGGGTTGCGGGGGGCTGGAGCCTATCCCAGCTGACTTTGGGCGAGAGGCGGGGTACACCCTGGACAAGTCGCCAGTTCATCGCAGGGCTGACACAGAGACGAACAACCACTCACTCTCACATTCACACCTACGGGCAATTTTTGAGTCTCCAATTAACCTCACATGTCTTTGGAGTACCCGGAGAGAACCCACGCAGACACGAGGAGAACATGCAAACTCCACACAGAAAGGCCCACCAGCTCGGGGATTCGAACTCAGGACCTTCTTGCTGTGCGGCAGCAGCGCTAACCACTGCGCCATCGTGCCGCCCCTTTAATGAAGTGGGTTTTTTTTTCTTTTTGCAAAATGGAAGTTCTCACTATATACAGTATGTGTGATTCCGGTGAATAATTTCCAGGTAGAAACATGCTGTCTTCACTTTGAGACTATTTGCAGAGGAGGACAGAGGACTGATAGAGAGATGAACATTATGATGTCACAGTGAAGTTGACATGTGGCTTTTAAATATAAAATGTCATCACCTCATAATTTTATTCTATTAGATATTTGTGAGTAATTTTGTTGTAATCCAGGAAGGAAGCATGTAATTGCTTCTGTATGTGCGTGTGTGTGATGACTGGACCTGTATCTTGTCTGGAGCTTAAGGACTTCTGTCATTAAAGGGGCTAAATGCGAAATACAGCCTCATTAGCTGTCAGGAATTTTATTTTTGCTATGTACACAACCAGTGGTGTGCGGACCTCTGGAGTAAAGAGTCACATGACACCCCCTCTGTGTGTGCTGTTCTAGAGCCTCTTTGTGAGCCTGTTTTGGTAAGCCGGTCCGGCCGCGCATGCATGTTTGTGCATGTGAACCCCTCCTCCTCTCCTACACCGGAACCAGTGGTTAAAGTGGGATTTGACAGGTGGGGGAGCCCTAAAATTTGGTGTTGCAGCGCAGTAGGGGAAATGACGTAAATGACTGAAAAAAACTGTATTGGCTTTATTCTCAACTAGACTTGCACTGATGGGGCCAACCCGATTTCCAATTTGTAGAGTGCTTGGGCGGCCTATACCGGTTTCGGCCAATTCCGATTTCATTTTTTCCAAACCCCAAGATATTGCAAAATTTTCTAACTTTCCTTTATTAGAACATTTTAAACAAGATACAACCAGCTTTTCAATAATCATGTCTTTGCTAAAACACACTCTACATTAATAAATAATATATAATTTTCTGTCCACTATATCATCATCATATCATAGTATGTGCTTTATTATTCTTAAAATTTAATTTTCATTCGGGGTTAATTGGTTAATGATCACAAATCGCCATGAATTCAAGCATGTCTGATTATGAATGCACTTAATACAATAACTTTTGACTCTACCATCTTGATGAGACACATGACACGCTGTCTACCACCAGCTTTGTGTTGAAATACTTCAAAATATTAAACAATGAAGATGCAAACTGTTGCTGCAACTTTTAGAATCTCAGATAAAATTCCAAGTGAAGCTCGAAGCTTCAAGATCACTGGATTCATACTTTATCCAAAACACGTCGGGGTTTACCATCAGAGGTTGGCTGTGACAAAAAGCGCACCTCACTGAAGAAAGACGCCAAAATCTCCAGGGAATGCATACAAAGCCCTAGAGATCAAGTGAGTGAGAGCTTTTTTTTTTTTTTAGAGCTTTGCTTTTAAACTTTCAGTGATAATTAACTTTATTAAGAACATCGCAGTGCGCACAGTGCGAGCCGTCTGCTCCGCTCAGCTGCAGCCTGTGAATGCGAACGAAATCTGGAACCTGTTTCAGCTCAATATCATGACTTTGAA
This sequence comes from Lutjanus campechanus, assembly GCA_027495735.1. Lineage (NCBI taxonomy): Eukaryota > Metazoa > Chordata > Actinopteri > Lutjaniformes > Lutjanidae > Lutjanus > Lutjanus campechanus. The sequence continues at coordinate 13,174 of JAJHUR010126198.1, read as the reverse complement.
GACACCAAATGACTTGTTTTAACGAATTTCGTTAGATTAAAATATGTAGAACTGTAAAATATAACTTCCATGAGGTTGTTCAGTCAGACAGTAACAGATCACAGGCTGAACTGCTGAATTTCATCCTCCTGTGCAGCCACAGTGAAAGTTTATTTAAAGTTCATAATAATGTTGATTAATATTGAAATGGCGTTCTTCTTCCTCAATGATAATGATTAATATCAGTAGAAAATGCACTAAAGAGATCAGGTTGGGAAGCTACTGTACATACACTGGGACAGAGCGCCTCTGTTTCCAGGATAGAAAATGTAATTTTCGGGAAAATATTAATCCCTACGCCCCCAAAAGGCTCTGTCAAACTACGAAGTACGAAATTGTGCAAAAATAACTACAGAGAATAACAGTACAACAGTACAGAGCAAACAAACAAATGAACAAAGTCGGGATCAGCACCTTGGAAAGCACCGTGAGAGAGCACAGCGGTACCAAACACCTGAACAAAGCATGTTATAGCTAGAAATGTAATCATTAATTGTCACATACTGGGTACTACTCAAAAACATGCAGTATACAGTGTATACTGGTGTTGTACGCAGTAAGCAGTATGCAGTATGCAGTATGTGGTTTTGAATACAGCCCAAGTTTCATAAGTGGGCCTTAGTTTGGACACCTCTGGATTAGTCTTACCAAACGTTGTTGTTCCTCCACAACCTATTTTAGCCTCGCAGGTGTTGCATACTGCAAACTTGTGATCCTCCTCACACACTTTAAAAAATGGAGGGCTCAAGCCCACTTTAACCCCTGACCGGAACCATTGTGCCCCACTGAGTGACCTCTTCTAAGTTACTGTACTTACTGTACTTATTGTATTTTTGGTCATTGTTTGAAGAAATTCCCTCCTGAGATATCATGTTCACAAGAATGGGATGATCTAAAATAAAACATAATGCCTCCAGCCATAAAAACATAAAGAAATGAAAGTCATAAAAAAGTTTTTTTAAGGTTTTTCAAAAAGTCTGAATCACAAAGGTATATACAGTCGTTAATGTGCACAAAAAATAGTCTGATCAGCCCAGTAGTATTAGAGATTAGCTGTGGACAAGCTGTAGGTCTAGTGATCATACACTCATTCAAACACACAACAAAATGACTGCATGATGATAATAATGGCAGTGAAAATGGCATTTTAATCTTGAGAGGACGTCTCCTGTTTGATCATACACTCTAAAACCACAGAGGCACTGTGCATTTCTTACATGCATGTTTACAATGTTGTTTGTTGTTTACGACCACAGTCATAGATGGAAGAGGTCATGAACGTTGGGAAATAGATGAAGCGGAGGAACTTATGTGCACTGCTGACAAACATGGATATACTGTATGCATAATGTATAGGACATGCAATTCAGCTCTGGCAAATGAGAATGGGATACGCAAGAATAAATTACATCAACCTTTTGCTCATCCATTTACTTTTAATCACATACAGCTGATCTGGAGACAGCAGAGAGCAACATTTAAGATTTTTGAGACATTCAGTCTGTGAATTATCATCAATCTAACAACAAAAGTATAGAAGCCAGTCTGGTTTTAAATTAACCGAGCGATGGAAGTTCTGAGACTATAAATAAGCAGCACACAGCGAGATAAGTTACAATGATTTATTTTTTAAGCTGCACGTATCATTATTTAGGCTATTTGCAGCTCAAAATAACACGTGTGACATATCTTAGCCTTCTGAACTGTTAAAACTGCCTAACGGTGCAGTCAAATGGAGCTCATGGTTACAATATGGGAAGATGTTTACACTTTATTACTGTCCAAGTGGTTAAAGGGATAGTTCACCCAAAAATGATGATTCAGTCATAATCTACTCACCCTCATGCTGATTGAGGGATGGGTTTATTTTTATTAGTCCACTAAACATTGCTGGAGTTTCGTAGTAAAACAGTGTTACAGAATCAAACATAAAAAACAACTTCATAAAAACATAAAATGTCTCCATACTGCTCATCTGGTGTAATTCAAGTCTCCTAAAGCCCCAACATGCCAAGTTGACAAAAAATTTTATCTGAATCTTCACTGTAGATCATTAGCTTGGAGCCACGTTCATGTGTGCGTGCACACTGTCTGAACTGGGTGTGTGTGTTGTGCATGTCTGGGCTTTAGGAGACTTGGATTACATCAGATGAGCAGTATGGAGACATTTTAGGTTTTTTTGTTGTTGTTTTTTATGTTTGAAAACTGGTCACCATTCACTTCCAGTGTTTGGAAGATTCTGCAACACTGTTTTCCTGTGGAACTCCAGCAGTGCTTTACAGACTAACAAAATAAACCTGAGTAGATAATGACTTAATTTTCTTTTTTGAGTGATCGATCTCTTTGAGCTGCAAGAACACCACTGATGCAACGACAGCAATTCAGCAATGCAGGAAAAGGCTAGCCCTTTCTCATTTCCATGGCATCTAGAAGCCACCAAAGCTAACAGTTTAGCAAGTTGGCAAGCAGGAATTAATGCAGGAAAGGCAAAACCACAATGAAAAGATGAGGCCTTTGAAAATAAACATTTTCCACAGAAATTATGTAGAAAAACTCAGTATAATTTATTTTCTTAAGACTTATAAAATTCCAAAGAAAAACAACTTATAATATATTGGGCCGTTTCACACACAGGGTTTAGATAAATCCAAAAGTAGGCCTTAACACTAGTTAAACCAGGATATTCACTTTAAGCTTTTATAAACATGGCTTCAATTTGGCTTTGTTAGGCTGTGGAGCCCTGGAGTAAGCTAAATATCTAATGATGATCACAAAAACCCCAAGTGAAATTAAAAAAAACCACCAGGACTGGGGTGAATCTGGGAACAAAAGAGGCAAAAAGAAACTGTTCAAAAAACTAGTGTGGGTGAAAAAAATACTACTAAAACAAATTATGTCAAATCAAACACATCTGGCTGGCCTCTGTAATGCATGTTGGTCTTTATTTAGGACAGGGCTGCCCAAGGTGGGGCCCACGGACCACAGCTGGCTTGTCATAAGATTCAAAAAGTTTAAAAAACAAACAAACATTTAAAAAAAAAAATATAAGTCATTATCCATGCAGTTTTATTTTAGTGAAGTAAAGATGTTCTTTAGGGGGCAACCTGGGAGCTCACTTAGTAGAGCATGTCCTTAAGGCCAAGAAATCTCTTTAAAAATTTGGATACCTAATTATTAATCATTTTAATCATTATCTGAGCAGGCTACCATGTGACTTTGGACACACTGATTCAGATATTCCAAATACTAAGTAAATGGACTGTATTTATATAGCGCTTTTCTAGTCAGACTACTCAAAGCACTTTGAAAACTACAAGTCACATTCACCCCATTCACACACTAATGACACAGGTGGCTTCTTCTACAAAGACCCAACCTGTGCATCAGAAATCATTCACACACCGCTGGCGCAGCCATCGGTTTGGGGCGGCTGTGGCTCAGTGGTAGAGCGGGTCGTCCCCCAATCGGAGGGTTGGTGGTTCGATTCCCGGCTCCTCTAGTCTACATGTCGAAGTGTCCTTGGGCAAGACACTGAACCCCGAACTGCTCCCGGTGCTGCGCCACCGGTGTATGAGTGCGCATGAATGCGTTCTGATGCACAGGTTGGGTCTTCTGTAGCAGAAGAAGCCACCTGTCATTAGTGTGTGAAAGTGTGTGTGAATGGGGTAGATGTGACCTGTAGTTGTCAAAGCGCTTTGAGTGGTCTACAAGACTAGAAAAGCGCTATATAAATACAGTCCATTTACCATTTACCATCGGGGGCAATGTGGGGTTCAGTATCTTGCCCAAGGACACTTCGACATGTAGAACAGAGGAGCCGGGAATCGAACCACCAACCTTCCGATTGGGAGACGACCCGTTCTACCACTGAGCCACAGCCGCCGTACTATGCTAAGTACTATGTAGAAGTCAAAGCTGCTTCTGTGAAGTATTGATTTAAGCCTCAGTTTAGTTGTAGAGTAGTTCTAATCCTCCCTCTTGCAATTGGCTTCATTTAATCCAGAACAGGCTACATTTATGACTATGGTAAGGTAAGTCTGTTCACATCACTTTGAGTTGAGACAGCTTCAACAGGGTTTTAGTCTGGAACTAGGCTTAAGCCTTGTCTGTGAAACTTGCCCATCAACTCAACATCCACTGAAAAGTGAATTTCCATATATTCCACAATTTGTGAAATGTCAGAAAACAGTTTGAAAGTAGTGAACATTGAGCTTTCAGAAAATTTCATCTTCAGAACTTATGAATACCACAAGGGCATTTATATTGACTCCTCTCATAAACACAGTAAACACATCCATTACACGTCCAGCAGACACAGAGCAGCATGATGAGGGCTGTGTTTGTGCCTGCCTGGTGAATTAAAATTCAATGTTCACCCTCCTTTTAGCTTTGATTTGGTCTCCACCAACCTGTGAGATTAAATTTCACAGAGTGGTGAAAACACAGAGAAATAAACAAAATATAAAAAGAATGAGACGATAATTCAGCTACTTTCACACTGAGCAGGAGTTTGCTCCACAGTGAACAGTAAAAACATGATCCCCTTTGTCTTAAAGCTTCAGTTGGTAAGATGGAGAAGAGAGCAGACTTAGCTTAAAATTTTGAACCAACACAAGCTTGACGTCACCCCCCCCTCCCTCACCGGTGCACTCATGCCCTGCCTCCTGGCCCTCCTGGCCCCTCCTCCCTGCCGCGGCTGTGCTGCGCTCGCGCGTCGCTGCAGCCGAACGTGACGTGAAGCGGCAGAGTGGCATACGCGACATGGAGTGCGAACCGGTAAGAGAAAAACATAAATTCAACTCCACACAGCTAGATAAGCTTGAATAAGATGCTAGCTAGCTATACCTAAGTTCGGAAGTTGTTAATCAATTGTTTTTTTGGAAATAAGAACTCAAATATTGATGTTACTTTGCCGTGTTTCAAGTAGCTAAATGTAGGTTATGGTTCGTTTGCACGCCATTTATACACAGTATTACAGTATTTAGGACATTAGAGTAGCATAGTTTGCCAGTAAAAGAGAAGCTCATTTACAGTCTATGCTTGTGATGTGTGACATGTTGCCTATTTGTTGATATGTTAGAGTTTTGAGACCGAGCGGCAGAGCCCCGATGAAGACTACACCCCCTCTGCTTCTACCGGCAGCCAGCGGCAGGGCGAGCGAAGGGAGGGGCGTGTCGCTGAGTCTGTGTGGAGTGATTGACAGATGTCAGACACGCCGTCAGGCGCTGCTCTGGCTCTGATTGGTTGTTTTGTCTCGGTCGCGGTGGACTTTTGCAAATCGCTGTAGGGGCAGTAGGAGGGACCAATGGAGCTGCTTATTCCCACATTTTACAAGTCTCACATTTTACTCTGTGGCCATATGGACAGTTTTATGACATAACACAATAAGTTAGTTTTGTTCAAGTTACCAACTGAAGCTTTAAGCCGAACCATGGAACTTTTAACAGCAAACGGTTTTCAGATCTGAGGGGTGCAGAATATGGGGGTTAAAAGATCTGAAATGAAAGCAGAGCCAGATCTTACAGGGATTTAAATGTAATTATTAGAATTATTAGAATCTTGAATTCTGAAATGAATAGAGAGCTAATGTAATTCAGCCAGGACTGGAGAGATGTGTTCTCTGAGTGAAACTCAGTGTGTTACAGTAGTACTGAAGCCAACTCAGACAACCATATGCAAATTTATGTCCACTTGTCTTTTATCTGGACTATGGTGGCAGGGCAACAAGAGGACACCGACCAGCCACAACATTAAAACCACCTGCCTCAAGTTGGAATATTGTGTAGGTCCCTTCAAGCCACCAAACAGCTCAGAATCCACAGATTGAGATCCAAGTAATTTGGAGGCCAGGTCAACACCTTGTCGACACTAGAGCACCTTCCATTACTCCATTGTCCAGTTTGTGCTCATGCACACGTTCTCGTGCCCACAGGCACCTTTGGCAGTGGACAGGGGTCAGCATGGGCCCTCACCCGCATATGAGCAAGCTGCCATGCACTGTGTGTTCTGACACCTTTCTATCATAGCCAGCACTAATCTTATCAGCAATTTGTGCAATTTGCAGCTCTTCTGTGTGATCGGAGCAGACAGGCTAGCCTTTGCTCCCCATGAGCACCCCCCATGACCCTGACACTGGTTCAACAGCTGTCCTTCCCTCGATCACTATTGGTTGGTATGAACCACTGCATTACAGGAAGAACCCACAAGACCTGCTGTTCTGGAGATACCCCCACCACCACCCCAACCTTGGGTCGATTCAGGAAACGGACCTTTAGGTGGGACCCTGCTACCTGATGATAAACAATAAAGAAAATACAATCCTAATGTTGCACTGCTGAAGATATACCTCATGTCCAGTGAAGTTTCCAACATACTAAAACACATGCTCATCATGCTGGAGTTTGATTTTTTTACCTAAGAATTCTGAAGTTGTCTTAATGGTAGAAATAGTAGTAACCCTTTGCTAAGTCTCACCTCCATTAGTTACCATTGCTGCACCTGTAAATAATCCTCACCAGTTATTGAGCGCCGTTAAAGCCTAGACCTGTTTTCACTCCATCTCAGGCTGATGTTCCATCCTCATCCACTTATGTCAAAATGTAAAGACTTTTTAGATAGTGGAAATTACACCCTTGCATACGCTGATGGTGATACGTGCGATAATGGTTTGGCTATAATGTTGTGGTTATTAAATTCTGCAGCATATAATTTAAAATCTATCTAACTCTGCCTTAACTCAGTATCACTGAATGTGAAATGAGCCCTCCTACATGTACGCCACACCTTTAAATACTTCTATAGGTCTTGGTTATGTTTGTGCTTCTGATTTTCTGAGGATGTGTGGTAAACTGAACAGAAAAACAAATGTCTCTTCCCCTCCCCCCTCTCTGCATCTTCTCTTACCAACACACACAGCTGACCTTTCCCTCGCTGGCTTGGTCACAGGTAGGAGGTGGAGGCGTACTGGGACAGAGTTATTGGGAGTGCAGTCTTAATTAAAAGATGCTAATGCATGCTGCTACCTGCTGGCTGCAGTCACAGCTCCAGGCCTCCACATCAAATCAGTGTTAAATCCTGGATTAATGCTGCCTCTATTTAACAACCTGAGAACCACAATACAGCATCACCACCATTCAAATACTAACAGGACGCAGTTACTGCTCCAATACATTATGCTGCCTTTCGCCAGCTCGGAGTGTGACCGCTGCACAAACCTCACACTGATAAACAACACAGTTTAAAAAAAAAAATTTGCAATCCATAAATGGAAGCAATGGTTCAAAGAGCTCTGACAGACTGCAATTACACTGTTGTCAGAGCCTGATTTCCTGCACAGCCACACAGCAAGGAGCAATAACAAGCCAACAGCTCTGTCAATAATACATTTTATTTGTTGTTTACCGCAGAGCTGACAGCTCAGGGCTGATCAGCACATTGACCTTTCTGGCCTATTGGAAAGAACTGTGTGACTGTGTTCACTGAGGTGTTTTTTCATTATCTTCAGAATAAAGACCTCAGTCTGCTCGCTCTGTGTAACAAGCATGTCGATGGGACATTCAGCAGGTAGAAAGACCGGAGGATAATTATTGCAAGATTGTTGTCTACAGTATGCACTGTAGTCTAATGAACTGAAAAATGACAAAAATATCCTTGTAGTTCTTTATGAAATATGTGTTTATGGGACAAATGTAGCTACAGCATGTCTGCTTTTCAATTCTGTGAAGCACTGAACTGCATTATTAGTTTTACTATAGATATGTTGATATATAATATCATATACTGTAATAATATGATAAAGACAAAACATTCTAACAACGTCTTAACATGTTACACTGATATGGGGCGCCCCTATAGCTCAGTTGGTGGTTGAGTGTGCGTCCCATGTACTGAGGCTGTCAGTCCTCTACAGCGGTCGTTGGTTCGACTCTCGCCTGTGGCCCATTTGCTGCATGTCATCCCCTCTCTCTCTACCCGCTTTCCTGTCATATCTTCAGCTGTCTCTGTCAAAATAAAGGCAAAAGCCCCAAAAAATAATCTTAAAAAAAACATGTTAAGCTGATACACAATAGCCAATAATTCCATCTATCAATCCATTTTCTTCCGCTCATCCGGGCTTGGGTCGCAGCAGTGGGCTAAAGAGAGTATTATAGAAATCTCCCTATCAACGCTAGCCACCCTACGAAGGAAACTCATTTCATCCACTTGTATCCATGACCTTATTTTATCGGTCACTAACCAAAGTTCAAGACCATAGGTGTGAGATGGAACGTAGATTGACAGGTAAATCTGGCTCAGCTCCCTTTTCATTACAACAGTGCAGTGCAGCGCCCACATTACTGCTGATGCTTGTCGATCTCATGCTCCATCTTACGGTCAGATTAGAACAAGACCCCAAGATACTTAAACCCCTTTGCTTGGGGCAGCAACTCACTCTCCACCTAAAGGGAGAAATCTATCTTTTTCTGACAGAGAACCATGGCCTCAGACTTGAAGGTGCTGAATCTCATCCCGTCAGCTTCACACCTGGCTTCAAAAGTGCCCTGGTTCGTGCTGAAGTGAAGGTCACCGTCCGATGAAACCAACAGAACCATGTATACCAAGAACAACAATGCAATTCTGAGGTTGCTCATGTTGGAAGCACTTCATGAAGGTAAAAAGAGAAGCTATCCACACGATATCTTTATTTTAGCTAGGAAAATCACATGGCAGCTGACCGGAGGGAGATCAGCAGGGAGCTGCTTATCCAGCGAAGTGACCCTCTGATAACAACCGGCTTGCTGCTGGCTGTATTGTCTGTCATTTCCCCTAGGAAAATCTGAATATTACAATATAAAATGTGTGTTTTCTGTTTAAAGGATGAGACAAGCACGTAACTGTTAGTTGTTGCAGGGTGGAGAATTCACTTAATAAAATGTGAACATCTACCAGCCATTGACAGATAAATCTATTTTGTGTCTAAAATCTACCAGCCACATATTTTACCAGCATTTGGATGGATGCTGCTAATTTCAAACCCTGGATGTGGTTTCTGATATTGGACCCATACATTCAGTTAGGACACTGTGTTGAGTACAATGTGAATATTAAGGCTTAATTATTCATTACAATAACTACTGCCGAAAAAGTACAAGAAAATGTAGAATGTCTATGTCTATTATCAACTTTGTCTCCAAGAAATTACATTTGTATCAGTAAATTGGATTCCCAATTACTGTACTTTGTGCTGTCAAACATAATCACTGTTTGGATTATGTTCACAAGCTTACAATGGTTTTTGAATCAATTAGATGCTACAGTTAGACCAAAGTTGCATGGAGGTGGTTGGTGGATGGTGGAAGTACAAAGCCTAGAACTGTAACACCAGAGACCAGGGTTCACACTGAGACTCCCAGTGGTGGTTAGGGTTAGGCAACAAGAGCACATTGGTTAAGGTTAGATTGTGGTTTTGGTTAAATGTTGATAATCAGGTTGTGTTTCATAATTCAGATCATTAAGGCTTTTTCTGTATTAAACCAGACCATATTTCCCAAACCTTTACTAAGTGCTGTGAGTGCCTAAATTTAAGTATGAAGACTAATACTGTAAGATTGGTTATTTTGGCAAAAACATACAGTATGTTGAGAATAAATTGTAAAAAATTATGCAGTCATTGAACATTTTACTGATCCCTTCAGGATCAACAGTCATTAACAACATCTCCTCATTATGTTGATATAAAATGTAATTTTGCTCTACATTTCCTTCAAAACATATTTGTTGTTGCAAATTAGTTGTATATGAAGATAATGTGAATAGGAATAGACTACTGCACGTTACCACCTGCACATTAGTTATCATCCTTCTTTAGTTGATTTCTTTAACTGTCTCCCTCCATGAAATTCCATTCCACTCCACAGTAATGTGTGTGGAGCCTGTGATCATGTGATTTGTGGCTTCTATATCACACCTGTGATCTCCTAATTAACAAGGGATCCTGATGAAGCCTACACTGAACGCACTGCTGGCGCTGCTTCTTGCAGAAAATGTTTAGAAATATAGACATAAAAGGAGTTTCAAGTTAGTGCAGAGGTTTTGGTGTGCAGTCAGCCTTTTAATCATTTGTGCATGGAAACTGTGATTTTCCTTCCTCATGTAGCCGACTTTTGATCACAGCTGGTGCAGGAAAATGCTACAGCAGCAGCACACAGACAGGTGCTGTAATTTGGATTGTGGCAGACATGGCTGTTTGTGTTGCTGTTAAAAATTAAATCAGATCTTTCACTGAGTGGACGAGTAAAGTCTGACAAGACACAATAATTATCATGAGCAGCTACAGTCTAGAAAAAACTTCAGCGGAGGTGTCTGATGGCTTCAAATGGCTTCCAAGTAGTTTCTTTGAACATGATACGAGGTTTTTCAGACAGTTCCACTCACATGATGTGAGTGTACCAGTCACTCCTGTCTCCAGACAGAGGCGTAACACAAACATCCGGGCCCTGTACAAGTGCAGTCTCAGGTATGTGAAGTAGTGTACAAGGCTTTCACAGTGACTGAATTTGCCCTGCAGTTATTCAGGTTGGCCAGAGAAATATTTCCACCAACTAACAGATGACAAACATCATTTCCAATATTTTCAGGCTACTTTGTCATGTCCTGTGTCTCACTTGAACTATTGGCTTTTGAACTAAACTATTAGACTGCTCCCACAACTACTGACTGTACTCTCCCATTTTATCCATGTCAAGAAGTTTTCAGAAAATGTGCACAAAGACAGTTAAAATGAATGCAGAGGCAGACATCGGCTGTCTGTATCTGTACACATATCAAGTGTTTACCCTTACTACCCTCGTTTGGTTCAAATGAGGCTTAACGTTCACACAATTTCACTTGACTGTCCCTCAATATTACAATATTAGTCCAACATCGTAGCTTCATGCCACATGCTGACGCAACAGGTTCACCTACGAAATAAACACTAAAACAACATAAAAGGTGGCAAAATGCTTTTGAGTTTAAAGTCGGATCACAAACAGCTAATATCAATAAATTATTTCATTTAAACAAATACTGGTCGTTGTGTTGCTTGTCAATGTTTTAAAAGCACTGATTCATTCATTTAACACACACTGAGTGTCATGGTTTGGGTTTTTTGTTAGTTCCTGTTTTACTTTGTTGCCCTGCTCCTTCCTCATATGTCTTGTCTTTACTACCTGTCTTTGTCCTTTTCTTTTTGATTAGCATTTGTTTCACCTGTACCTGATTTGTTCCACCTGTGCCTGATTAGTTGCTTGCCTGCTCTTTATTTCACCCTGTGTGGATTCCTTTGGTTTTTGGACTCTGGTTTTGACCTCATTTCCACAAGCTTTTGTTCATTCATTTTCTTTAATAAATACATTTGAACTATTTCTGCTTTGATGTCTGCATTTTTGGGTTCACCATGTAGTTTTATTTTGACATACTGTGACAGTGAAATGTAAAACTGAAGGAAAAAAGGAAAAAAACATGAACATAAACAATGTTGCAGTTGCTTGCCACCCCCTGTAGGTGGTGTGTCAACAGTGAGGTATGTCAAAGCTGTTCAGACAGCGAGTTGGAACAGTTTTAAGTCACTAGTTCATTTGTAATCCTAATGACATAAAATAGCAAAACTGCAGATAACTGCAGAGAAGCAGGCATCTTCTCTGGGTTGGGGCCCTGCCTACTTAGTTTCATTATTCTGCCTCCCTCTGTTGTCTAAGGATGGGAGAGACTGGCTGTTCATTAGGACAGGACAGGAGGACAGTGTGTCCCCAGAGTCTGGGAGAGGAGAGGACTCAGCTGGAGGCAGTGGGACTGTAATGGAAGTGCAGACAGCTTCCCCTGCCTCATTCTAAACATCTACACAACACCATTTGCTAAATAAATTAAAGACATAAATCTCCTGCTCTCTCTCTCCTTTATTTCAGCCAACATCTCTCCTTTCCTCCATCCAGTCTCATCCCCGTTGTCTGTGTCGCACTGTCCCTCCTTTAATCATTATCTACCTGCATATGTGCAAATCTCTCTGATTGACTGATTGACTGTGCCACTGACACAGCCATTCATCACTGCACACAACACTGTGAGATCATCCTGGCACAGGGACGTCTCAGAGGAGCCTGTTAACATTCTGAGACATTAGCAGCAGCACTCTGGCACGACGACAGATCTGACACTTTCACATGTTTGAAAGAAAACACACCCTAACTGTTTCTTTTGCCATACGTCTTAATCTTCTTGTATTATATTCTGGCACTGAGCTCGGCGTCATACTGCTACCTAGTGTTACAAGTGCAGCATTTTCTGGATTTACTGACTCTGATTTTTTTTCTTTATGTTTCATAAGAAAGGAGAAGACTCATTACTATATTTATGTTATCTTTATGATTTTATGCTGCAGTTTTGGAAAGATTTAGAGGAATACTTCAGACATTGTTGTTTCCATTATACAGTAAATGAATAAATCATGTCAGTTGTGGAAAAATGCCATCATACTGCAACACAGTTTTCTTCTCACAAATACATTCTAAAAGCTTATTTGATGAGAAACGACTTGAATTGTGTATGTTGTTGTCGTCTCTCTCTTTGTATCAGCAAATGACAAGCATATCTCAAGTTTATTTTACTGTTTGCACATGTAATCACTGTTTTGTTCTGGTTGTATAGTTATCCTGGTTATAAAATCATATTTCTGTTTCCACAGCCAAACTGTCTGTGCTGTCCATGTTGCCTCCTGGTGAGACAAAAGAAATCCTAATTTTAGAACTTTCCTGCCCAGAAATACATTCTCCACAGCAGCTGTTTAGCGTTCGGTTATTCACAGGATATTACAAAGAGCACAGAGCCAGCACGGCAGCGTAACAATCTCTACTCTGAACAAAGAACAGTGAGGCTCTGCCGCCTACTCTTCATCTGGGTTGGAAACAGCTCTGTTATGTTATAGACAGCACAATATCGCCACCATGAGCTAAGATAGGAGTACTGTCACTGGAGGATAACTGTTTTTATTAATGTACCTTCCATTTTCTATCTCCTGTTACAGTCAGAAAAATACATTTTTAAACACACACACACACACACATATATATATATATATGTATATATATATACACACACACACATATATATATATCTGTCT
>JAJHUR010126195.1:0-22861 GCA_027495735.1 Lutjanus campechanus | reverse complement strand
CATTACAGTATTATAAAGGGTCACTGAAGTGAAACATTTCAGTCCTGTGCAAACCAACTTTCTCCAGGTCATCAACTTTTAATGAGTTAAGAAAAACTGCCTTGTTTTCAGCTTTGTGACAATGCATTTTTTAAGATAGTCCAGTTGGTTTTTAAATGGTTTATAAGGCTTAAGAATTGAGTGTTTTCTCTCAATTCATAAGCAAACATCTAATCATTCATCTGAAAGACAGATGCACTGTCACTGGACAGTGACTTAAAGTGGAATATGGAATATAAATTAAAATAAACTGTAAATTCACACTTTATTTTATTGTCTGGCTTCTTGTCTTTGCACTTTTCAGTGGCGTGAATGAATGACCCAAGTGTAGCTTCAGTTTCAGTCGGCTCAGATTGTGGTTGCCTGCTCAAACACACCGTGAGTTGGTCAGATAGTGCAAATATATTGCCTCTGTGTTAAATGCGTAGAAGGCATATGCAATCTATTTCCCCTCCCATGCGATGTGCACGTGCCCGGGTTGTTTGGTTGGGAGAGCTGGCTGGCTGCCAGGTCTGCAGCGAGAAACTTTCTCCTCCATAATGTGACAAACATGAAAGCAGCGTTCAGGAATGTATTTTTCTTGGAAAGAACGCAAGATTAGCACATAGCTCTCTCTCTCGCTCAGAACTGCAGAGCAGAAAAACAATGGTGGGGGTAATCTGATGAGACGAGTCAGTTTTGACTTGAGCATATTGCCCAATCGTCTTGCTTTTCAGGGCTAAAAGAACACTATGTCCCATGAATGCAAAACAAGTCTGTTGCAAATACTCTTAAAGCAGAAATAGGGGGTGTGTCAGAGCTCAGTGTCAGATATCCTGCATAATATTGAAATGTACAGAAGGAGGAGGAGACTTGAGAGAAAGTCCCCCAACAGCAGTAACTCATTTGCAGTTTCTTTACTTTCCTTTGCACATGCCACCACACGTTTCACATTTTGTTGTTTAAAGGGATAGTTCAGATTATTTAATGTGGGTTTATATGAAGTAGATCACATTTGGCACATTCCCAGTTTGCAGCAGCAGTGAGGAGCACCAGCATAGAAGCTAAGTAATGTAAAGCTGTGGACAGGCTCAGCAAAAAAAGTATTTTAACCACTTCAAAAAGGTCCCCTGAAAAAAGAAATCAATATCAGCCAGTGTACACTATATTTAGAATATTTTCACTGCTTTACCTTGCTGTCAGGCAGCCTTTTCCTTATATTTTACAGCCAAATATCACTTGCTCCAAACCAACCAAACTCCATGGGTGAAATCAATACTTTTATACAGAAGTTGCTGATCTACTGCTGCCTTGATCCGTTAGTTAGTTTGTATTATTGTGCGACTTCTATTAATCTAAACTATCCTTTGAAAACACCAAAGTCACACAACAGCACAAATTAACTGATCGAGTCAGTGGTAGACCAGCAACCTGTGTGTTCAGCAAGGTAAAATTACTGATTTCACCCATGGAGTTTGGTTGGTTTGAAGAAAGCTTATCTAATGGTGGTTTCCTGTCAAAAAACGGTTGTCTGACCACAAGGTAAAGTGGTGAAAATATTCTAATTATAATGTACACTTAACAGGGACAATTGTAGGGAGGGCCACTGGGGGCAAGTGCCCCTCTAACACTGAGTTTAGCCCCCCTGTGGCCCCTCTCCAAGAGCCTACAGTAATAATAAAATGATCACTTTTTTGCAATCATCAAGCACTGACCCCATATTACTGAAACAAATAACTGAAAGGTTGAACTATGTCACTTTCTTTATCTCTTTTGCTTTGGATCAAATGTGCCCCTCTGATAAAATAACTGGCCCCTGCCTGGCCCCCCAATAAAACTGTTCCAGATTAGACCTTTTTGAGGTTGCTAAAATGTGTTTTGCTGCTGACCCTGTCCACAGTTGCTCATCTATGTAGCTAATACACTGATTATCAAAAAGTAACTCATACAATCCCACATCAAATAGTACAGACTTCAGTTGGCTGAAAACAACTGCACAGGTGAGGATCTTTGCTCCTGCACATCCTGAGGGGAAGGTTTAAGGATAAACACTAGTGGCTGGACAGTATTTCTAATCCCATCAGAGTCAAGTGTCAAATCTTCTGGCACCAAACAGCAGCTGAAACACTCAACATGTAATTTAATCAAATTTACACGTCTGTATCAAGCTGGCCTCCCTCCTCCAGGAGGGGAGAGGTTTGTTTTCACGCAGCATGGACTAGATGTGTCATCTGAGTCATGTGGAAGAAGATTAATAACTGAAATCAACCCAATTATTATCGTCTCAGCCTGTGTGTGCCTGTGCCAACTGCTGCTCTGGATGGTTGTGATTGGTCTGAATGTGGGTTTCAGGCACTGTTGGGGCCTCTGAAACCAGCATGTATTAAGCAGTACCTGCATCAGCTTGTTAAAAATTCTCCCTGTTCCTCTTCAGAAGTAAGACAACCACAGTAATCATAATCACTGCCTCAGTACATTTTTGATTCTTATAAAACATTATAAATGTGGTCAGTATGCAGAGTTTCTGAATGTAATTATGTTCATTTGACACAGTGAAGATAAATGTATGTACAATGGAAACTATGTGTGCAAACTTGTTCTCCTTCTCTTTCTCTTTCTCCACCTTTGATAACATGAAGCTGCTGCGGTCAGTTATCAGCAGAGTATGTGGAGAGACCGAGGCAACAAGCCAAAACTATACATACACTGAAGTAGGAACTAAAAATGGATGTCTGTAAAAACAAAAACTGAAACAGAAATGGCTCAAAAAACTGAACTGAAAATAAACTAATAAAAGATAAGATGCAATACTCAAATACTACAGAATATTAAACAAATATCATGTTAAAGTGGAAGTAAAACTCTCTGAACTGATGGTTGTTTCACTTTTGTTACTGACTGCTGTTGTTATATCAGCCATAGGAGCAGCACTGGTGGAAACGATGAAGGAGCTAATTTAACTGCTATCCAGTACGTAATATGTTGCTCTTTGTCCAGATGTTTATGACATCAATTAAAGACTTTGACATTCTTCATCACACCCCCTCTAATATAACATAATACATACCTCTGGGCACTTCCAGACATCCGAATAAGACACTTACTTTAACCCAAACCTTTTCCTAAACTGAAACAAATACTTTTGGTGCCAAAACCTAGGAAAATTGCGACCGTTTCAAGCGTGTATCATGTAGAAGGTGTATCCTGTAGTACTGTAAATCTGCAGATAGACCTACTTGACTCGATGTGGTAATGGGCATGTGTCGCCATTAACAGGCGACCAAATGAAACGCATCATTATTTGAATAAAATTACGGATTTCTCTGGGTTTGAACCAAGTGTGAACCGACCATGAGGCCACCCTTTGGTTAATGAACTACAGTTTTGAAGTCTTGAGTTTAGCATTATAGGGGTCGTCATCTTGGGTTTTGCAACCAGAACATGCACGTTACTGACAAGAGCGTAGAGCTGGTGGGTGACGTACTGTGACTTGGGTGGTGGTTGGTTTTTGTTTGTCCGCTTTGTTTTGTAGGAACAGAGACTTTTGACTCTTCCTCTTCTTTGGGGTTGACTCTGAGCAGCGCCCTCTAGTGGATATATTGCTTAACATCCATGCTAACGTAAAGGATGCATGGAAGTATGTGAGCAGTGACAGCTGTTTTGTTTAAGATGTACATATCTGTTTTTGTAGGTAAAGAGAGCATAAATGAGCCATTAGCCCTTTGTGTTACATGGACGTACTCCTGTGAATGAACTGTCAGTCACAATGTAGCCCCACCTTAAAGCATACCCTGGTTTATTGTATTTTACTATAAATGGGACAATAATTTCCAAAAAGAACATCATTCTTTATTGAAGAAGACTTGAAACTAGTGATTGACCATAAACTCATTATGAAACTGTTTACTGAGGTCATACATCAAGCGAGGAGTCATTTTGCCATAAAGGTTCATGTAACCATCTTCTTTTTTAAACCAGCGGAGTCGCCCCCTGCTGATTATTAGGAAGAATGCAGGTTCAAGGCAATTCCGCATTAGCTTCACTTTTACTATTTAATATATGGTCCACAGACACTGGTGGTTTAAAGACTGATTTCACAAATTTTCCTGTTTGTCCTGAACCAAAAGTTAGATGCCCAAACGTACATTCAAACAGACTTTGCTTTTCTTTTCTTCACACCGACTCTCACATCACTCCACTCTCTCTCTCTGACCCTTGACCTCCTCCCTTTGGGTTTCCTGTAGTCCTGATATACTGCAGGAGTACTGTACTCCTTCTGCACACGCTGCTGCTAGCGGCTCTGGATAAGGGTGCAAGCTAAATGCCTAAAATGTAAATGTTATTGTGAGCGTAATCTGATTCGGCCTGTCTCGGACTTATTGTTGCCCCGCCATGAGAGGCTCCTTGTTTGGAATGATCTGATCTGCCGAGGGGAGGTGTAACTCCCTGCAGGGAAAGACGATGGGCTGTGGTTGGCTGAGACATTAGGGGTCGATGTTAAGCTGCCCTGCCTGCAGTCAACAAGAGCTGATGGAGAGGAGAGCAGCAAGGGAAAGAAAATGAATCACTGTAAAGCGTGTAAGTGGAAAAAGACAGACCTGCTTTTGTCTACTGGCTCAAATATCTCTAGTTGGGGGACACAGAAGTTATTGTGGTATTCTTGTCATATGCTAATAGGTCTGTCAGGTGAATGATTTTAAAGGGAGGTCAATGCCCTGTCACTCCTATTTATTCATTGGAGATTGCATAAGTAAGTTATAAAACAAACCACTGTGGAGAATCTATACAGCCCAAAGTGATATTTTTGTTAATAAACAGTGTCACCTGTATTTGGTTGGCTTCATGCGGTGCAGATGGAGAAATATACTGTACCTACATAGCACTGCACAATAATCTTGTACCTTTAAAATCTCAGTAACATTTAGAGGATAACTTTGTACTCTATCAGAACTTCTTTTGGAGGAATAAAAAGTTAATAATATAAACTCTTCTCTGACTTAAGATTCCAAATTATTCATGCTTTGTTCATGGACTCTGCATGCATCTGTAGTTTATGGAAAGAAGAAAGTTTTTTTTTGGTCCTTGCATAACACAATCAATGAACCACGGTCCTATTTTTCCATGGATTGCTGGTTCGATTTACTATAAGAGGAGACAGACGGAGCTGCTGACCCTTACACTCTATCTTTGTGACCGCAATGATAAATGGAAGTAGTGTAGTACTAATTGGCTCCTACATTATGTATGTTATATACTGTAAATGTGCTGAGAAACAAGCCATTCAAGTCATTACTAAAGAATTTGTCTTCAAACAGTAGAGCTTGGAAATGAGACAATAAGACTGAAGTGGTATTATTTGGCCCCCCAGCTCCACTAGGGGTACAGCTGACCACTTGGGGTCCCTCCCAACCTGCATCCTCATGCCAGAAATCTGTGTGTCTCAACTTTAAAACTTGACGAACACAAAAACTCCGTTGTGAAAGGCTGTTTTTTTCCAGCTCAGAAATATCGCCAAGATCAAACCATTCCTCTCTTTCAGTGGTAAGATCGTCACAAATGCCTTAATTTCCTCCCGACTGGATTATTGTAAATCGCTCTATTTGGGAATCAACCAGTCATCCTTGGCTCGCCTGCAGCTGGTGCTGAATGCCGTCAGATTACTGACTGATACCAAGAAATGTGACAGCATTACACCAGTTCAGGCGTCTCTCACTTGGCTTCCAGTAAAGTACAGGACAGAATTTAAGGCTCTTTAATTTGCTTTTAAAACTGCTCAGCCTGGCACCCCAGTACTGCGCTCCTTCCAACCCCCGATCGCTCAGATCCTCAGACCAGCTGTTCTTAACTGTCCCACGATCAAGACTGAAGGGGAAGGGTGATCGGGCGTTCACTGTAGCCGCTCCAAACCTCTGCAACAGCCTACGCTTTTCAATAAAGTGTTCTACCTTTGTTGATATTTTTAAGGCAAAGTTTAAGACTCATATGTTTTCTCTGGCTTTTGAGGATCCTTAAGGTCGCAGATGGTTCATGTTTTAGTATAGAGCTGATTAGATCACCACCAGTAACTAAACTTAATTCCAACAAAGAACAAATATCAAGTTCAATTTTTCAGTTAATAACAAACCAAATTGGTTCAGAATTAAGCAAGTCGTGTCGATTTTTCTAAGAAAGTCTGCATCTCTCATTTGTTTACGATATGGTGGCCGTGCAGATGCAAGTATGCAGACGGTGGCAAAGCTAACAAAACAAATTTATTCATCTTGTATCATGCCTAACTTTAGTGCATCATAACTGTAATGTATACATAATGTAGCCTGCAACAGATGAGGTCAACTTTGTTTTTAGCCTAAGCAGTTGCTGATGACTTGTGGTTCCTATACTGACCGGCGAAGAGAAGTGAGGAGTCAGCAGTCAGAATAAATTCAATAATTAAATAGGTTTTTCAAAAAATTGTGGGTCCCCGCAGCCACTAGGGGTCTTTGCATAGGGGCTCATACAGTCATAGATGTGCCTTCAAGCCATCAAACTAATGTGTCCGGTAGTATGTGGGATTAGCTGCAGACAGAGACAGCAGCTCCAGCCCCGATGGTCACTCACACATGTATACACATGACAAATGATTCCCCCCGCTGGCATAATCATGCCTTTATAAGAAAAGTTAGAATTGTTGACAAATACTGTACATTCAGAAACACTTAAAAATGTCCTTATTGCTGTGAACAACTCCATTACAGTCTGTAAGAAACTATTTATTAAATGTTTGTAGGCTGTTAAATAGGGGAACTATTTTACTCACTCTCAGCATTATTAACTTCAGAAGTTTTGTGGCTGACTATGAGATCATCCTGGTCACTATGGTATCCCACAGGGGTCAATTTGTGGTCAACTTTATTTTGCTATCACACCAGTTCTATAAGTTATATAACACGGCTGACAAAGTGAACACAGGGACAAATCTCCCTGTGGGTTTTTAATCTAGTTCACTTCTCACAGCTCATCCTCTTGTGCTCGTCCCTCGGGAGGAAGCGCTATCCTGGGTTCTGACGTCAGGCTTTATGGGTAAGCAAAACAAAGACTAATCGAGGGAAGAGCCCCCATGTAAACAGAGTTGTGGTCATCGTCAGTAAGATTTAGAGAAAGAGACAAACATGGGCTAAGGTCAAGTTTGGAAATCTGCAGAAAAGAGGAAGAATGGGAGCAAGAGCATGAGATTTAGTGCTGTATTTCTTCTTTTTCCCATAAGAAGTAGTGACTGGAAACATCTTCCTTTCATTTGAAATGGATCAATTCATGAAGCTGTAGTTCTATGACCCATTTTATCCTCTAAAGTATTGAAACATGCCTTTAGATTTAGCTTTGTGCACCAAAGGTCTGGCTGAACGGCCTTACTTAAGAGCACGTGTACATTAGCCCTCATGCTGCAGTTGCCTAAGGACTGACAAATGCTCATTAATAGGTCAGTAAGGTGAATTATTTTAAAATGAGTCAAAGAGGTCAGTGTCATGCACACTCAGTCTCTTATTAATGGAGAAACCTGTAGTATAATTACTGCAATAAATCAGAGGCCAAGCAAACATGTTAAGCTGAAATAATCACGACTACAACAGCTTGAAAGCAGAACAGTGATCCATTTTTTAACTCATCTTTTAACATACATTCATAGATACATATGCAAAAAAACACCTTAAGAAATAAACTAGAAATGTGTAAACAAATGCATTTGCCTCAAGCATGATGTTATCTCATGTGTCTAGTTTTTATCCCAAATGATGCTATCCTCCTCTGCATCTCCTCACTGTGTCCTTTCCTACAGAAAAACTATTTACTGTATGGCAGCAGTGACCTAAAGCTCAGAAAAGCAGGTTCCAACCTGGAAAGTTGCCATTTAAATGGCAATTTATTGAAAGTCTATGCAGGGGAAGTTGAGGAACACATTCAGTCCTTAGTGCGTCTGAGGGAGACATTTACTCTTAATTTTAATCGACCAGTGTAGCAACAAAGAATGCTCTTCTTCTATTTTAATTAGGAAAATGAATTCCCGTATGATAGTAGTTTTATGTATTTCACTCTGCCAATTGGCGACCCAATAAAAACAGGAAATACTGCTTTATTGAGTCATCAGCATTTATGCTTTTAAAGTAAAAAGGCTGACATTTTTTTTGTTTTGATTTCATTTCCTGGTCACTGGGTGTTGTTATACTGTGTGTGACATCTTGGCGCCTGTTAGGAGGTTCACAAAGAGGTTTTCTGTCCTGATTTACCTACGACGTTAACACATTATGATGGCAGCAGAAGACTGAAGTAGTAAGCAGCCGTACAAGCCTGTGATGTGGCGGACACTCATCCCCCTCAAAGCCGCTGAAATAAAAAGAAACCTGTAATTTCAGAAAATCCACTTGTGGCTGAAACAGTAGAGCAATATTTGTCCTTAACATTTATATTATGTTAAGGGAAAACATCTCGAGTGACTGATTCATGTTGGTGGTCTTTGAGCTCTCCCACAAGGAGGCCGCTTGTTTGGCCTTGATAAGCAGTTTTTCTTTCCAAAAGCTGCACTTAACGAGGGAATGAATCCCATCATTACTGCCTACGAAGGGAAGGAATCAAATTTAGTTAATTCCTTCCACTCACCTTTAAGGCCCTTCATGACCCAGCCCCGCGGTGTCTTTCTGAACTCCTTCATATTCACACTCATTCCCGTACTCTCGGATCCTCTTCTGCTATCCAACTCACCACTCATCTGTCTGTCTCAAGCCAAAGCTTTCAGTTGCTCTACCTCCCCTATAATTCTCTGCAACAACATATTCACAGTATTGACTCTCTTTCCACTTTCAAATCCCTTTCGTCTTTTTAAACTGGCATACTCTGTCTGATTCTGCCTCATTTGAGTTTTGTATATTGTGTATTTTGTTTGTTGTTTTTGTGAGCTGTTGCTGTTTACGGTCTTGCTTGTTTCTAATCTGTGATTGTAAGGTGTCCTTGGGTGCCTTGAAAGGTGCCTTTAATTATTATTACTTTTCTCAACAGTGACAAGCATCCACCCACGGTGACACTTTCTGTGATGTGACTGACTAAACCTCTGTGTGACACAATGGGTAACGTGACACTGAAGGCTGCAGGATATTTGAAACAAAAGTAAAAGCAAAAAAAAAGGCAGAACACAACAACATCTTGAATCAGAGAAAAAGCAACAGAAAAAATCTGATAACAAGAAAAACTAAAATGTGTTTGATTTTCACAAATATGCAGAAATCTTCTATCAAGCACAGCATGAACAAAATTATTATTATTTCTAATTACTTTATTTTCATTTTTTCAGTTGACACATGAAATGGTGAAAGCACCTGCAAATGACAAGGTATCAATACGTAAACCATACTGTGATGTGTCATTTTTACTTCTTTACTTAAGATTTTATCAAACAGCATCTTCCAATTCATTGTGAAGAACTGTGTGCTACTTCTGTATGTGTCTATACAATTCACTTTAGGATAAATAGCACATGTCAAAGTCACTTAAGCCATCTCATAGAAGGAGTTTATTTCAATCATCTTTCAAAAAAGTACATTCAAATCATCTCTTCAGGTATTAATAGTTTATTTTTTCGCCTTATAATAAATAAATGGAGGTGATAGTTTCCTCTTACTTTGCTGTATTTCATTGGTTTAACTTATATATTTTCGCAGCGTGTGTTTGTTTTGTGACCTCAGGCAGTTTTGGTATGTGGAGCTCCAGGAGAGCGGAGCACAAAGGTGTGTTGTGCTTCTCTCATTGGCTCATGAGGGATGAGGTGGTGTGATGGGGGGAATGGGGGGTGGGAAGGGGGAGAGTTGGTGGTTGCATCCCTGACTCATGACTCAGTGTTTATGTGTGCACGTGCAGCTGGCCTGCAGAGCCCCCCGAGTAAATGTCCAGCCAAGTTTTGCTGTGTCACCTTGAAGTTTGGCTGTGAAGCCGTGGAAAGATCGGTGTGCAGACATGTTGCCACGCCCACCATGTTGACACAAGGTATTTTATTATAACTGTGGACAAAGGTTTTTCTCTGAAAGTTTTCCTGCTGTCCTGCCATGTGACTTATCTGCACAGAGACACATTGTTGAAGTTCCTCTTTAGACAAATGGGTAATAGAGGTGTGAATCCAGTCTGTTCAGGACAGTTGCTGGGAGACAGACTTGTGAAATCAAAAGCACATTTTTGCACAATAGATAACAGTTTCTCTTTCTCTTACTTTTATTAGAAATTTTGACTCTTCAAGTGGCAAACAAATAACACGACTTTAGTCTTCTGAGCAGAAGTCACAATTTTCCATGCAGATGATGCGGCGATCCTTCCCATTAAAAAAAATGTCAGGTGACATAGGATACACGGTGAGAAAGTCTGTGTATGGAGGAGTTCAGGGGGGTTGATGGGTAAAATGAACACAGGACTTTCACCCAAGAGGCTGGGAATCATCCTGTGTGAAACCAAAAGTCACTGTTATTTAAAATTTGAAGGAACATCAGGTTATATGTGTAATCAAAGGCAGAATATGCAGGATTTTCCTATTAAGAAAAAAGCATAGACTCTTACAAAAAGCATGTTTTCTGGGCTGCCACGTGTATGACAGTGGTATGTAGCCCCCAGCCAATACGGCACGCAGGTTTTGAGGTTGGAACTCTAAAATAAAAACATAGCGACCAATGGTTCCATTGCTGTGTCTGTCTCTTCCCCTGCTTGTTTGTTTGTAAGAGCTGCAGAAAGAGTTTTACCCACAGGCTTCAAATAGGCAAAACAGACTGAGGATCTTCAGCTGTATTCACACAAAACCCAGTGTTGTGTGGAGGTGTGGGCGTGTTTTTGTTGTGCTTTAGAACATAACAGCTGTGAGACAATCAGAAAATAATATTTTATTTCTCTGATTCACTGCTTTGTTCCTGCTGACGGTGGTCCCTCACAACATTCAGTCTATAGGACTCAGCCGTTTACAAACAAATCTGCATATTTTACCTTTAACTTCCATTTAATGCAACATGCTTATTTTAACCCAAACCATGATCTTTTCTTAACCTGACTAAGTAGCCTTGTTGCCTAAACTAAACCAAACTGCAACCATTTCACATTAACCACATGTTTATTTTTGTTTGACAGTGAAAGTCACTGGACTATGAATCTACTGTCCACAGATGTTAATGGGAACAAACAAAATTGGATTTGAGCTTATGCACTGCATTCAATTTGAAAGTGTAAAGTTGTGTAATTTATAAACGGTTTGGATACCTAGTTTACCAGTTTGCAACAACAAATACATTCCGGGAGAAACATAATGCTGCCTAAATTACATTGTTTATAAACATAATGAGCAAACATTGTCAACATATCTGCAAAATGTTCACTGACAACATCATTTATTTTGTCTTCTTTACAATATCTGCTCTGGCAATACAATATCTGGTCACAGAGTTAATAAGTTGGTGAGTCCTCTTACCATTACAAGCTGTCTTGCTGTCATTTTTGAAGGTGCACTGAATTTAATTTATTGTTACAAACTTAGCTGTTTTCTTATTATGTTATTTACTGTCTTAGTTTGTTGCTTCATTGTGATGTATTAGTTGTTGTTTCTTATTTTATTTGTGTACTTGAACGCCACACTGACAAGCCCATGCAGACTTCACAGATGCGCCCCCGAGCTCCGTTACAGTCTGCTGTCTCTGGACTCATGTGCATGCTGAGCTGCACTGTTAATGAGAGCTGGCTGTGGAGGCAGATTTTCTGTTTTCATTCACCAGTGCCGAAATAAATATGGGTCCAAGCTGAACAGTGACTGAGAGTGGGTCATCATTTAATCTACACAACACAGGAGTACTAACCTGTTACATTAACAACCAGAGTATGATAAAAAATAAAAATAAAAAGTTTCTTTAGCTCAGGACTGTTACCTCTGACTCTCTTTGTGGTGCTTTTTAAATCATCAGATTTTCCTGGAAGCAAAGGTCACAGGTGTGTTTGCATCATTTAAAAGTTGGCCTGCAGTTTATAGTAATAAAAGACCTTTTATGGAGACTGAGTCCTGCCCTTTGTGCTTCTTTAATGTTAGCTTAATGTAACTGTTGCGTAACAGTGTTACTGTACAGGACATAGAATCCATTAAGCCATTTTCAGTGACCTTGGTCTTTGTGTGCACTATCTCAGGTGCTTTCCAGCTTGTAGGAAGCATGCAGGACAGAAACTCAGCTGTGCAGAGCAATAAAGGTGACTGGAGTGTGAAATTTAAACAGCCTGTTGAGGAAGAGAAGGAGAGAGTGAGATGAAGAAAGAGAAAACAGAGGATTTAAATGGTCCCTGTATCACATTTGTGTCCTGAAGTCAAATATGTCCTGTGTTTTTTATCATTTCCAAACCACAGCCTCTATTTTTAGTCTTTGGGGCAAGCAGAGAACGTGCATGTTGTGACCTGACTCTGACTCTCATCGGCAGCTCCAACACGTACGTTCATAAAAGCCTTGTTAGCTGTACATTTCGTTCTCTGCTATAACCACATCGTCTCTTGATAGGAGGAAGTAAACACACGCTTTACCAACTTCACCACATCCGCTGAAGTCAAGTTGTCATGAGGTGGTGGTGAAAGGCAGGATTTAGATTTATATCTTATCAACGGCTCTCTTTCATTTCTTTTCATTTCATTTCTTTCAGGGTCGCAGAGATACATATGGGGTTTCGAATTCCAGGAATTCAAAACAACACTGCCACCAAAAAATCATGTACTACAGTTAAAAAAAAAAAAGTTTCTGTCTTCTTTTCAAGACATTTTCTCAAAATGACTCCCATCTTTAATGCTGCGCTAATCAGTGCTTTAGCCACATTAGCAGCATGGCTCTAGAGATGTGTTAACCTGTCAAAGTTGGTCTGTTGCTCAGTCCAGACTGAAATATCTCAGCAACTACTTGATGGATTGCCACAACATTTCGCACAAACACTCCTGGTTTCCAGATGATGATTCCAGCTGACTTTGGTGATCCTCTGACATTTAATTTAGCAGGTTAACATTTTTATTTGCTGCAAAACGAAAGACTTCCCATCAGCCTCCGGAGTTTTGTCCATACATAGCAAACATTAGCATGCAACAATGCTACACTAAGATGGTATAGTTACTAAGCATCATTGTACCTAAGTACAACCTTGCAGAGGCGTTACCATGGCTGTAGACTCTTGTAGGCCTTTTCCATCAGCACTTTTTGCTGTGCTGAGTCAAATTATGCCACGTTGATATGTATTTCCATAACTAGTTATAACGTGCTCAGCTGTGCCAAGTCTTGTCCTCAAATCGGAGCTTCAGTGTGCTTGTCCCGCCTCCAAGCAGGTCTCACTGGCCACACCCAACCTGTGACGACACACATTCTCCTCCTGAAACAAGTGGGTGTTGTGAGTGGCTGTGAGACTCAATTCAATGTGCAGGAGAGCAGAGAGGAAGAGGATTTTAAAAGTCTTTGTGTGTTCAGCTCTCAGTTCTTTTGTAGCTTCTAACTGAACCTCTGTGGTCTGAAGTGTAGTTTCTCTCCTGCGTCGCTGTTTGCTCTTCCTGGTATCTGCTTTATTTTACTGCTTCATGTTCACTTTTGGCTGTGCAGGAGTCATGTTAACGCACTGCTGATGAAAACACAACATTTCTTGATTTTGCTGCATCATAACAAAAGCTTTCAAATAACAAAAAATTAGAACTTTTATTATGAATTCTTTGTGAAATAAAATGTGTTTATCCTCTGTTATACAGCTGAGTCAAACTGAATCAAGCTAAGAAAGCACATCTGTTTGAAAAGGGGCTTTGGTCTACTTACGTTAAAAATTGATCAAATGACCATGTGACAGGTGTTTGTAACTCATTGATCATACATCTGACCTTTGACAACCTTAGCTTTAACTGCTTTTTATAGCACTGACATTTTAACATCTTTCCAGTTGTTGGTATGTTTACCTTAAAGTTACAGCATCTCGGTCCAGATGTGAAAGCAAACATGAGGCTCTGCTCAAACATCTATTCATCAAATCGACAGGATGGGGAGATGGGGGAGGCTGTGGATGGCGTGCTGCTTGTACCAACTCTAAAAATTTAGCGGGCACTTGCTTGGAAAAAACCCCCCAAAACAATGGATCCCAGATGATTTTCTACATTGCAGAAATGTCCTCTGAGTCTTCAGCATGGAACATATGTGACATGTTAATGTCTCCTTACATTTAGCAACAGTGTGGGAGGGAAATACATCATACATCATACATCAGCGACCGTCAAAACAGGGTAATAAAAGAAAGTCTACTCAACCTACTCTGAAAAAAATCCGTCCTGACATTAAAAACAGAACTAAAAGGCAAAACATACAAAAAGTAACAGTACATGACTTTGATTTTGGGACTCGGATGTTGCAGCCTGACCATTCATCATCTGGCTTGTTTATACTTGGCTTGATTGTTTGAAACAAGTTGATTTTACAAGGTTTTTATCATCTGAAACTGGCTGCATTTTATCTGGTTTCATTATTTTAAATATGATTGATTTTATATGGTTTTATTAGTGAAAATGTATTTTTGGTACTGTTGTCATTTTCACAAAACTGTCCCACACTCACACATGAATTAAAGTACATCTGTGCAAGTGTATGTATATGATCTATGTTCATATGTTTGTAGTGCCTTCCATGATGCAACACCTTTGAGTCTAAAACAAATTTCCCTGTTGGAGAATAGAGTACACCTTACTTACCTTCTGGTGCATTTACCTCAAATATTGTAACACTTGGTATAAGTTTGTTTATGTGTGTTGTCTTGCACTGGTTGTATTGAAAGAGGGGTCTTCTGCAGAAGGTACTACTGGGAAGTAGTTCCTGGGAGGGAAAAAAAATTATTGTTATTATGTGTGTAAGCTGCTACGTTATACACTAGTACATCTGTGTCTGAAACACAGAAACGTGTTAACAAAAAATTAGCAATTAACAATAAGTACAAGTTCAGACAACCAGCCGGTTAGCCACCCTGTTTTTGTTGTTTTAGCGGGGACACCTCAACCTTGAGTCAACTGGGAATAAATCTGGGCTCAGTTGAACTAAAGAAAGCACATCACCTGCTCATTGTTCTGTCTTCTTCTGCCTACTTAACCTGCAATTGCAACAGTATCACTGAGGCAAACATCTGTGTTTGGGCATTCAATTGTGTTTGGGGACTGTAATCATCTGGAGTCCTGATTCTGCTTCTAATAGCCCTTAATCACTACTTGTCTTGCTTGTGAAAAGTGAAACTAGAAGTATTTACTGTTGCTGGTAATAAAGATAAGATAAATCTACGGTCAGCAGGTTCATGCAGTGCTGCCGAGGGTGGTGTGTGTGGTGAGATGAACAGATTGGTTTGATGGAGAGTAAACTAAACTGAAGACGCTGCAGACAAACTTTGTGTTGAACAGATGACACATATTAAACTCTAATAAAAAAAACACCTATAAATCTGCTCCAAATCTCAACTTAAATCTCTGGAAGTGTCATTGTGCCAGACGGGACACGTTTACACAGGTTATCACCTTAACACTGACTGAGATAAGATTTGCTGTTGTTAAGTTGGCTTCATTAATGCCAGTGTAAACACAACTTGGGTCTGTTTTTAGTGTCAGTACTTTTGCATCTAGATCTCAGGTACTCTGTTCCTGGGTGCAGGTGAAATGTGATTGAAATTAGGCAGTTAAAACTTGGCAGTGTCAGTACGTTTAGAAAGATATCAGTTTATCTGATGATTACACATTAACCAAGTGAGGTGAACCAGTGAGATGGGGAACTGCTGTAGTGACTGTTTGATATGAAAAGCTGCATTATCAGCTGCTGCTGTAAACAAGCAGCTGTAAAATGGCTCTGAGCTGCTCCTCCTGAGTCTCCAGTGGGGTCAACATCACCTTTGATCCTGGTCACTGGCTTGGATGTTTAACACAATGATGGATTAAAGGCAGCTCAACCAGACAGCCTACAGACTTTAGATAGGTTTACTGAGTTATCTGGATAACATGAGTAAAATCAGACCAGGTTGTTTTTTACTTCAGTCCTTTGTACATATTTTACAGGTTTACATGTGAGAGTTAAATCTAAATTGAAAGCTATGTGCCAGCACGGCTAGAGACGGCAGTTTTGGTCTGTTGGTCAGTGCTCCACTTTGGTCCAGGCTGAATTATCAGAACTATTGGATGCACCGCCCTGAAATTTCATAGAGACATTCATGCTCTCCAGAGGATGAATCCGAAAGACTTTGTGATAACCTGATTTTTGTTCTTGTGCCACCAGGAGGTGAACATTTTTGAATTTTACTGAAATCTCTCAACATTGAACGAACAGCCATAAAATCTGGTTTGGACATTTATGGTCCGTGAAGTGTGAATTCTACAGGTTTTGGTGATCCCTGACAGTTTGTTTTATTGATTTCAACCAGATAAAATAGGTTGGAGGTGCATGAAACTTCACTCAAACAGAGCCAGGGCGAGCGATTTTTCAAGCAAGTGATAAGTCGCTCAGCCTGCTCGCTGATGCACGGAGCAAGTTATGCACTTGCTTGCTTACTTTCATCACCTCCAGTTAGGAGGTGATGTGAGCTTTGACAGCTGTGCTCTTTAATGTTGCTATGGTTACAAATTGGCAGCAGATAAATTTCAAATGGTGATTAAACTTGAACCGAGCTATATCTGCGTTAAATGGTTTTAATGCACACCTGCTGACCTATCGGAAAAAAGTATTCACCCAGACCATGGTGTAATATTGCAATATACAACTATACAAAAAGTTACGAACGAAATTTAAGTGTATTTTATCAGTACGGATGCCGTGAATTATTGTGTGTGTGTGTATTGTAAGTGTGACACATCAAAGGCCGTCATTAACCCTTTTTTTCCTCCACCTGCACTCTGGGAACTTTGCCTCTGATTGGCTAATTCTCATTGCCTCCATCCTTTGGTGTGCCTTGGGCAAAAAAGTTTGCAAACCACTGGACAATAATGGCATATAATGCCCCTGAGAGTAGCTATCATGGCTGTGGAGTGTTGTTCAAACACCACTTTGCTTTCACTGACTACTGCTCACACTTACCGCTGCTCTTTCTTTATTTTCTTATCTCTTCATCCACATGAATCCTCAGCGCTGAGAGAGAAACAACAACTGCCTGTGATGTCACGATTGGAGGAGTGTGTTGTTTTTGTTCGGCTCTTCCCCCTGGAGAGGCTGCAGTGTCAGAGGTTTGTGCAGGCGAGCACGGTTGTTTTGGAAGAACCAGTGCAGCAACTTCAGACTGGAAAACATGACATGAGACTGTTTTTATGTTTAAAAGGATCTGTTTAAGATCTCTGTTTGGCTGATGGACGTGAGAGTAGAAGCTGCTTTTTATATTTGGACAAAAATGAGAATAAGAGACACATTGTGGATGAAGATATGACAAAGAATGAAGTTAAATACAACACATCATCATCATCATCATCATCATCATCATCATCATCATTATGGATTGGAGACAGGTTAACATGTAATATTTTAACCACTGACTGTGGACGGATCACATGACAACTCCTCAAAATAGAAGCCAAAACATCTCGATTGCTCCCTGGTGGCTGGCTGCAGTATAGGTCATAAACCCCGCTCCCTCCATGTTAGCAGATGGGTCATGGACCAAATTAAAAGCATAAAGTGTATGTCACATATTTGTTTTTCCAAAGATTGTTTCTGTCATTTTAGGCACTTCTTATCATGATGATGTTTGTTCAAGAGTTCATTCGAATAAGTTTGGTTTTAATTAGTTATTTGATGCTATAAAGAGGAGCTGTGCATCATGAATAATAAACTTTTTCATTAACACAAAATAAAGCTTTTAATGACTTACGATTTCATAAGATTTCAGTATTTTGATATTTCTAGTAGATTTTTTTTTTATGACTTATTGTTTATTGATTTTCACATTTCAACAACACAAAATCCACAAAACACAGTCTGCAAACAGCACCAGGCAGGGGAAAAATACTGGCAATATAATAGGCAAAATTGTCTGATACCAAAATACGAAAAATAAAAAAGGTACAAGACAGTAATGATATAGTAAACTACAGTAAATGAATCTGACCAATGCCTACCGTAATGTCCACCATTTCCAAAACCAACCTCCTGTATTCATAACAGTCTCAACAAGTCACTACAGAGTCTTGCACATAACAGATACACATGACCCAACCCTGTGTATTTTATGAACCCTGCATTTAATGAAATTGCTCAGCCTATTACTCAGAAAGGTGTGTTTACTGGTTCTCCTGTAGATGTTTTACTAGATTTTATAATATCATCGATAACTGGTAAAGCTCTCTTATATTTTTACACACTTTTTGTAGGGTTATTTGTTATTTCTGCTTTACTTCTCTAGAATTGTTATTGATTTTCCCCTCAGAGTTTCTTCTTTTGGCATGTGCTGAGGCGCTGATTCCTCGACTAACTCCCACACCCTCAGACTTCTGGAGAGTGGATGTGACTTTGTGGAATTACAGCCTGTTTGCCAACGATAGAGGGGGTTACACAGAGGACAACCTTCCTCCTCCCTCATGACCACAACCCTATGGGCCCACACCACCACCTTTATCCCCCCCATTCCAACCCTCCACCACCTCCACCCCCACCCACAGCCTCACAGCAAACTGCTACTTCAGAGGAAGTCCTGCTGGTCCCGTGTCGAAGGCCAACAAAACAGGCTCTTCTCTCGGCTGGTGAGCGCGCAGGGACACCCCCTCATCCTCACCTCTCTGTGTCTCCCCAGCTACTCCTCCATCCCTCCCTCTCAACTCCCTGCCCCTGTTTGTTTTTCATAGAAAGGAAAGCTGAAACCTGTCGGGTTTGTTTTTCTCCTCTTGGCCAAGTGCCTACTTTTAAAGCCCAGGTGTTGGCGAACAGGGAGTCATCTTTCAGAAAAACACGAGGTGAATCACTGTGTCGCTGGGGGAGGAGGGGAGGGGAGGAGGAGGGAGGAGGAGGGAGGGGAGGGAGGGAGGGAGGGAGTCTGACTCGGCTGGATTTTGACATCTCTTATGTCTGGATGTTTTCATCTTTCAAACCGGTTGGACAGTCTGTCAGCTGCCAGTCACAGTCAAAAACACATTCTTCTGTGTTGACCTAATTTGTCGTGACAGGTTGTTTTCCAGACTGTTCTCTCATGACGGGGAACTTTCTTAAAAAGTTCACCAGGGACGTTTCTTTGAATCCTCTGAAAAGAACTTTGACCTCACAGTTAACATGGGACAAAACTTTCTCCCACATTATACTGTACCACTTCTTGTACGATGACACTCAATCGGGCCTGGGGATTAACGGATTACATGTAACGGGATCATGTATGTGTCTGGATTCAAACAAAGGTAACTGTATTTCACCACAGTTACAGATAAAAAATGACGTAATCAGATTACAGGTAGCCTATGTTTAGTAAAAATAGGGATTATAAGTAGGATTCCTGTTTAAAATAATGAATGATACACTACCATGCATCTTGCACACACACACAGTTGCCAATTCATTATCATGTCCTCTAATGAAAAAATGCTTCGCTGGGTGGAAATGTAACATTTTTTTGTCTTTAAATTAATCAATCAATCAATCAATCAATCAATCAAACTGCTGGACAAACTGATAAACCTAACAACAAACATAAAACACTAAGAGCTGCAACGGTTAATCTATTATTATTTATTTAATCTATTAAATAAATAATCTATTTTGATAATCAATTAATTATTCTGAATCATTTTTTAATTAAATAAAAGTCAAAATTCTCTGATTTCAGCTTCGTAAATGCAAATATTTTCTGGTTTCTTTACTCCTCTCGGACAGTAAACTGAATATTTTTGGACTTTGGGAAACACTGATCAGCATTCACATTTTATGGAACAGATAACTGATTAAAGGAGAAAATGGTCAACAGATTAATCCAAAATGAAAATAATCATTAAGAAAAAAATACTTCAAAAATAGGTCCAAACATGTGCAGCACATGTACATGCTCATGTGTGGTCCACATGTTTGGACCTATGTTTTAAGTGACAAGTTTGTGACTGGATTAATTAATTGCTTAATCATTTTGAGTCATTGTTTTTATTTGAAAAAGTCCAAATTCTCTGATTTCAGCTTCTTAAGTGTGAATATTTTCTGGATTCTTTACTCCTTTATGACATTAAACTCAATATTTTTGAGGTGTTGGTAAAACAAGAACGTAAGAAAGTAATTAATCAAGTTACATTAGGTAATTAGTAAACTTTCAAAGTACCCCCCCCCCCCAACCCTGCAAGCAATTTACAGTAAGATAAGCTACAACTAGGGCTGCAACTTATATTTATTTTTATTATAAACTAATCGACAGATTATTTTCTCATTCGATCAAACATTTGGTTAATAAAATGTCAGAAAACCGTTAGAAACGTCCATTACTATTTTATAAAGCAGGGGTTTAAGTTGATTTTGAGACTGTGGGCCTCCCCTCAGTTAAAGCTTGGAAAAGGAGGATTCAGAAAGACATCAAACATGTACTTGATCACATGTAATTTTCCGTACAGTTAGGAGCTTCTTCTGCCCACGTCTGAGGGAACATTTCGCTGACAGCGTAGGATTTATTTGGCTTGTTTTACCAGGTCACTGTGTTTTTCTTACCTGACTCAACAGGTGAGGATTTTTACCAGAAGGACCTTTTTTTCTTGTCTTGTAACTACATGCAGAATGTTCTCCAACATACACACACTTTCTCTCTCGCTTTTTGTTTCAATCCCATAAACACCCCAGTGGTTTGTTGAGAAAGAAAAGCCTGTGACCTATGACTCAGTATCAGTATCGCAGAGGCACATCAGGAAGGGTTTTACCAGCATGTCAGGAACCAGTTTAACATCTCAATACCTGGATGATATCACTGTTAAAGCACACCCTGTAAATTGGACTTCCCCTTAATTTCAGCCAGACATGCGATATTACTGACATGTTACATCATTGGGACTGTGCATGATAAAATGTGTTACCATTGTCGATGGTAACAGTCTGTAAAATGAAACAAACAAAAAAAAAGATATATTTTAAAAAGTTACACATTTTTGCACCCTAATAAGATAAATAAGAATTATCTAAAAATATATGCATTCTACTACAATATATAAACAACATAATATAATAATAAATATATACAATAAGAAGTGTGTAAAGGTACATGTGACTTATTTTACAATACATAACAGCAATATATAAATATAAAATAGCAATATATGGAAAATATATGATGAATAGAAATAATGAAAATGTGTATCAAGCTACTCTCACATATAACAGTGTACTAACAATGCTGTATGTATTACACAGGGGCGTTATTCTTACATTCTCCAACTGACCCTTCACTAAGGGTTAGGGTTAGTCCCTCCTCCAAACAGCGGCTGTACAATCATAGCTTAGCAACCGTAACTAGAGCTGGCAAGCTTTCCGTTTCTCTACATGTTGACGCGGTGTGCAGGAGACGGTAACGTCTTTCCTGTAGTCTCTCAAAAACGTGAAACACAAGAGCACACGTGTGGTGAATGGATTCAACTCTTTCTTCACCTGCTCTAACATAAGGTGCAAACGTTAGCATGTCCAGCTAACTAATGCCAGCTTATTAGCTGCAGTCATTTTACCTCCCGCCAAACTTGATAGATACCTACGGAAGAGTATTAGGGCCACTCATGAGAAAAAAAATAAGAGGAGGTAGATTTTTTTTTTCATCATGCACTTCGAGAAAAAAGTCGAAATGTCGAGAAAAAAAGTCAACATACAATGTTGAGAAAAAAGTCGAAATACAATGTCGAGAATAAAGTCAACATACAATGTCGAGAATGAAGTCGACCTTTTGAGATTATAACAAGCAGTACAGTGCGTACATTATATATTTAAGTAATAATACTTTTACAGCATCATTTAGTTACTTGTAAATTATTATGTAAATTATTACTTTATTGACATTTATAGTGCTTTGTATATAGTTTGATTTGTATGTTCGTGTGCAGTGTAAGCAGTTATTAGGTGCATTTGAGATGAACTGCGCCTCGGCTGGCGAGTAGACGAGATCAGGCGGCCGTAGCACGAATTGGAGACAAGAAGCTGCAGTCAAGTCGGACAGTTTCCAGCAGACTTAAGAGAACATACAGGAAGAGACACTGACATCCTGTTAGATCACCTGTATGTTACCTGTAGTTTGCAGACCAGCTCATAGCAGAAGAGATAAAGTGCGTTCTCGACCGCTGATTGAAGTTAAAATAGAAGTGATCCGCCTTCTGTTACATGGAACATCTGTTCTTTTGTAAAGCACTTTGTAACAGTTCGCTTGATAAGTCATATATATAACCGTTACTATTATTATTAGACAATGAGTATCTGCTTGTTGACAGACAGGTGCCTGCCTGCCCTTGTTTTGTGGGGACAGGTGACACACAAGGAGTGTCTCGTGCTTGTCATAGGAAAGAGAAGTTGCTGTACCCCGAAGTTGGAGTATGTTGTACTGTTTTGCCGTATTGGTGAAAATTAAAATAAATAAATAAATATTGTAGCCCGCTTACAGCCCGGAAGAATTGGGGAACACTAACAGTCAGGAAAAGAGGGTTACAGTAACAAAGAAATTCTTTCTCTTTTAGCTCACAAACAGTGTAGTTATCAGTATTAGGAATTTGAGGTACGGAAGAGTACACTGTAAACCCGGATAAGTAGACTCTACTTAAAAAAATCAAGGTAACTCGTTGCCTTAAATTTTTTAAGTAATGAAGCATTAGTTGAGTAAGTGAAGTGGACTACGTTCAATGTACTTTAAGCTCCTAATGGAA
>JAJHUR010126194.1:943-12950 GCA_027495735.1 Lutjanus campechanus | reverse complement strand
ACCTCAGCAGACAGCAACAGATTTATCCTACACTTCAAGTGCACTTGTAACAAAAGTAAACAGTAAACAATATAATAAAATAACAACCAACAGTAAACAATATAAGGTGAGTTTAACTAAATCTAACTCTCACAACCTCTCACAAGTAGTGCTTGTATCTCCACCTCGTAAAGGTCAAGTTTTCCTCAGATTGCTCTGCCAGCGTATCGTCGCATCTTTGTTTTGTGTGTGTGTGTGTGTGTGTCTTTGCTGCGCGCGCTGTTCCGGTTTGTGTGTGAAAACATCGGCTCTGATTGGCTTACTATGACACATGACTCTACCCCTTAGCCAATCACAATCACTTCTGTCCATCTAGCCAGTGGGTGCGTTCAGGTGTAGCAAACACAGTCATAAGAAGTAGTGCGCTATTCTCGAATCTGAACGCACCGCGAGTCTTGGATGACAAATTAACAGAGCAGAGTAGGCGCTCTACGGCTGGTAGTTTCTTCAATTTATTCATAGTAACGCACCGCATTTGACTGTCAGTAACGGTAACGGCGTTGTAACGATGGGAAAAGTAATTAATTAGATTACTCGTTAGTGAAAAAAATAACGCCGTTAGTAACGCCGTTATACTCTAACGCCGTTATTACCAACACTGCTTTAGAGTCTTATAAGCAGTCAGAGACTTGACATGTCTAAATGTCTTCCATTAAATAAGTCTGTTAGGTGTCACATACAGTATGTAATGAATATAAGAACTATTTTCCAAAGGCTGGGATAATAAGGTGATGTTCTTTAGTACATTTTAAAGAACTTTCAATTTAGTTTTTGTATTTTATATGATATATTAAGGAACTATCCTACTTTATTTTACTACATTTATCTGATTTACAGTTTAAAGATTACACACAAGTCATGTGATAAGAACAAACAACATTATGCATTTTTAGAGTTGAACCACCAAACCAGGTTTCAATATTAATAGAAGAGAAACTGACAAAACCTACGAATGACTTCTTCTATTTTTGATACTTTGTTTTTACTGATAGGGTTGTACCGCTGCAGTTACTATTATTATTTACTTTTATCAGCATAAAGTTTTGCATTTTTTGTTCCTATGTTTTTCTGTGATGTTGATACATTATGTGGAGGGAAGAAAGTCAGGGAATAGATATAATGACCTCTGTCATGTCAAATTATATGTTGATGTCTTTCACAAACATCAGAGCTGGGACAGGTAGTGTTTTGAGTTAATTTAGTTTCTTGAGTTGTTTTTGACTGTCAACAGTAACAATCTGTTTATAAACCTGATACCAAACCTTTATTTGCATGACTTAATTTGTTATCCATAGAAAGAATCGTGCCCTGTCCGTTACTGTAAGAAATGAAGTGTCCCACTATACTGATTACAACTAGATTTTGTATTATTACAAATTAATGATTGTTGGCTTTGAAATCCCAAGTGAAAGCAAAATTTGAGTAATACATATTGAAACATCTTCATTTACTACTGATACAAAATGGGAACATACAGCAGAATAACAAAGAGTAGTTACATGCCAGTGTACTTAATCAATATTATCAGTCAATCAATGGTTGTTCCAACCTGTTCAGTATTATAACAGACGTGATTGGGGTGAAACTGTGAATAAAACAAGAGAATGACAGAGAGACAATCAGAGGGAGAAAGCACAGCAGCTTGAATTTTGTTCATACTACAACCCCAACTCAAAAAATTCCCACCACAGTAAACATTTGGGAACTAAGAACACTAATTGCTGAAGTTTTAAAAGTGAAATTCTTTCACATTTTTGCTTGATATGACTTCAGGATCTCTTATTGCATTTTGCACTTCATAATGCACGACATATTTTCAGTAGGACACAGCTTTGGATGACTGGCTTCACAGTGCATGATGGGATGAGGTAGGTCTGAAGTCTCAATAATAACAGCCCTGAAAACAGAGGCAAAGGCTCTTACTACTCTGTGGACCCTCATGATCTAAAGGAGGCGTCCAGCCCTCGCCCCCTCCTAACTCAGGAATGGTTCCCCTGCTTAGCTGTCTTCGCTGCAGGCAACACTAAAAGTTATGAACAGCACACTCCAGTGGACAAAACAGTTTTGGTCTGTCTCACCTGCCGTCCAGCCTTTCAATCCACTCTTTAACACAGTGTGCTGGGGTGTTATTGCTGGTGTAGAAGTACTGGGTGGAGATCAAGTTAACTTTTGTTGTTTCTCTTCCCTATTTTTGTTGTTTATATTTCTTTATGTGTTTTACATTCTGTGTAACCACATACTCATCCCAGACATAAATACACAGACATTGGGCCCATTGAACATCCATAATTTTTTATCAATAGGACAATTTGCAGTTTGTAGTCTTTTTGTGTACTGCACAGTACTGACACTTCCTGTGTTTTGGTCAGGTCATGGTTAGATCATGTTTTTGTTGTTTATTCAGTCGTGCTTCCTGTTTTACTTTGTTCCTCCCATTTCCCCTCTGTTTCCCTTCCTGCCCCTGTGTTTCCCTCCACTTTTGATTATCTACCCTGTCCAGACTGGACTTTTGCATGTATCTTGCTCAGACTCTGTGCCAGTGTGTGTAGCATCCCAGCCCTTTTTATTTCCTCTGCCATTTTCTTGTTATCCTGCTTTGCGTCCCTCCGCTGACTGCTGACCTGTGTTCCAAACCCTGTTCTTGGTAAGTTAAATACTCATTTTAATCAAGATCTGTCTCTGAGTCAGACATTTGAATCCTCTCTCTTTTGGTTCACCAGTTGTAAAATGTAGCCTCCATTACATTGTGGTGTTATTTGAACTTTTATTAGTAGATTGGAGGCTATCCAATAAAAGTTCAACCAGTACAAACATGTCCAGCACAGGATATTTAATGTACTGTACTGATGAAGAAACTTCTAGAAAATCTATTGTAAAGGACTTCTACTAACAGAAACATGTTCCACATGTTGATACTCCTCATATATATATCGTGCTTTGGTGCTGACAGAACGTAAACGGGGTGATGCTGCTGCTGCAGCTGCAGGTGGAGGAGGACCACAGTTCGCTCTGTACTTCACTTCCAGGACTCGTGCAGAGCAGCTGTACTGCTGTGATAAGAAATTACCACTTTGTGAAGCTTAAAGAGAGCCAAACTGTTGTCTCTGTCTAAAATAAACCCAGACTTAAGATGAGTGCGGTGAGGCTTCGCTCTTTGCAGCTTGTTCTGTGAGTGAATCCAGGCTCTGACTGGGCACAGCAGCACAGAGCAACACATCGACGCACGTTATGCATACTGACATATTTTCATAATTGATGATATCGATGAATCACCCCAGCCCAAATTATTATTTTCCAGCTATAATCTAGATCATTATGAAAGTATGACTTAATTAAGTATTTTAAGTAGAACTCTAAACGTAATAATGTTGAGCTCTACTTGCTAACCTGCATCAAACTTCATAGGAGCAGGATGTACACAACAAATTTTTTTTTTATTGTGTTAAAGGAAGAATTTGGCCACAGCATGAAGACAAAGTGGCACCAGGTGTTTGCGGAGGCTGGTGGGGTGTGTTTGTAATGTTTTAAACTTTATCAGTTTAAGATTTCATTGCATCAGTGCTGGTCATCATTTTAATATGTTTTCATATGTTCATGAGGATAAGAACTGTAGTGTTACAAGCATTTTAGATATGAAAAATGTTTGAGTCGTCACACTTTTAATAACTGACAGCCCTGGCAGTAGTGCAACCAGGAAATCACGCCTGTGAGGGAAAAACTTTGTATCTGTCTGCATCCCTCAGGTATCATTTAGCAGTAGTCCGCCCAAACTTCACAAAGGCCAGGAAAAGTACGGGAAACTGGTGGAGCACATGCAGAGTCAATTGTCTTTGACATTGATGCAGAAACACCACATCACAAACAGGGCAAACAGCGGAGTTCTCTCTCCAACAGACTGAGACAGCTTCGCTTTCACAAGGATCGATATATGTACATGTATAATTTTAAATTTTAGTACTACTTATTGTGTATATATGTCTATTTTTGTCATACATTTTATTTTTTTTTATCTGTTTTTCTGTCTGCCACAAGAATTTCCCAGTTTGGGATCAATAAAGTACTATCTATCTATCTATCTATCTATCTATCTATCTATCCTCAAAGATGTTTTACTGTAGAAGCAGGAAACATGGGCAAGCATAAGGATTTGAGCGAGTTTGACAAGGGCCAAATTGTGAAGGCTAGACAACTTGGTCAGAGCTTCTCCAAAAATGCAGTTCTTATGGGGTGTTTCTGGTCTGCAGTGGTCAGTATCTATCAAAAGTGGTCCAGTGAACAGTGGTGAACCGGCGGCAGGGTCATGGGCGGCCAAGACTCATTAATCCATGTGAGGAGCGAAGGCTGGCCCGTGTGGTCCGATCCAACAGACGAGCTACTGTATCTCAAATTACTGAAGAAGTTAATGCTGTTTCTGATAGAAAGGTGTCAGAATACACAGTACATCACTGTTTGTTGTGTATGAGGCTGCATAGCCGCAGACCAGTCAGGGTACCCATGCTGACCCCTGTCCATCTCCGAAAGCTCCAACAATGGGCATGTGAGAATTGGACCAGAATTGGACCATGGAGCAATGTAAGAAGGTGGTCTGATCTGATGAATCACAACGTCTTTTACATCATGTGGATGGACGGATGTGTGTGCGTCTTTGTGCCAGATACCACAGCACACCTTCAGAAGTCTTGTGGAGTCCATGCCTCGATGGGTCAGGGTTGTTTTGTCAGCAAAAGGGGGACCTACACAGTATTAGGCAGGTGGTCATAATGTTATGCCTGATCGTTGTATTGTCTCTGAATCTTGTTCCCATGGGGCACACTAGAAGGGACATGACTTAAGCACTTTGTTAGTGTAGCAAGGATGCTGCTAATGCTGAATACTAAAAGAGAATTTTGTGACTGCACTTTATGTAGCTTACCCATGAATAAATCAAAAGAATTATTATTTGGAAGTATAATAAGTAATAAGAAGTATAAGACGTATTATAAGAAGCATAAGAATACCAAAATAAAATCATTACTCTTACTGACTTAAAGCTACTGAAAGTAACATTCATATTTTGCTCATTTTGGAGGCCCCTGTGAACATAAGCAGTGATGTTTCTACCATAATAAATACAAAATATTAACTAAATTGAATATGCAATATTAGAAAATTGTCAGATATAAAATTCTCTTCCTTTGTCTTTTTAAGTTACTAATGTACTACTGATTGAAACTTTGCCCCAAAAAATGTAAAGACAGGCTCATCTCTTATGATTCCAAGATGAATCTGACCAAGTGGTGAACATTAAGAACAACTATACTGATGTACATCGAACAGAAGCTCTCATTTGCTTATGTAGGTCATAAAAAGACATCGTGTGAAATTTAAACAGTCAGTTAAAAGATTCTTATAGTAGCTTTAAAGTACAACAACTTCTACACATCTGTAATAAAAACACAGGGAGCTATTCACCATTTAGAAGCACGTGTGTGTTTCTACCATGTCGGGCAGCCAGGAGGGCACTGAATCACATTTTCTCCACTGAAAGCCCTCCCATGAGGGCACTTTTACCATATTTAATCTACTGAAGCTGCAACCAAAAAGGGTGCATTTTGTAAACATGGTGTCTTATCCTTTTACCTGCTACAACCAGATATTATTTGTAGACATTTCACAGCTCTGCTTATTAAAAGTTGAATTCCCTGCTCTCTGGTTTAAAATTATGCTCCATCTGAACCCACGTGAATACAATGTTGGTAAACTGAATTTGGCTTTAACATCAAAGAGCATTGAAAAAGTACTTGGAAAAAATAACTTTTTTGTTTTTCTTTCACAGTTACTCTGAAGCAAAGGAATGGATTTCTTCAAACAGCTACAAATGACATTCCCAGAAACTCATCCTGTAATACAGTGTATAGTCGACAACAAACTCAAGACGCTCAAAAAATTACTAACAGACAACAGTATCAATGAACCTTACCCATACAGAGAGCTGAATGACTATATAACCCCACTGACTGCTGCTGTTGTTTGTCACAACATGGATATTTGTACCTTCCTTTTGCAGCAGGGTGCAAAACCAAACATTGGTTCCGACAAAGGCTTTACACCTTTGCATTATGTGTCATTATCCAAAGCACCAACTCTTTTTGTGGAGAAACTGCTTGAGGCCAAAGCTGATCCAAATGGATGGGATCGACAGCCATTCACACCACTGCAAACTGCTGCCATCAGTGACAGAGATGATGTCTTGAAAGTCCTTCTTTCTGCTGGTGCACTGGTAACTTTGTTACCTGTTGCCACTGATCCTGAACGTATTAACAATGAAAAAATATGTCAGATGATTCATAAACTCGCATCCAAAGGAGATAAAGTTTGCTCCAAAATCAGACATTTCCTGGAGATGGAAATTGCTGTGCCAAGGAAACCACCTGAGGAAGTGTTTAAAACCTTTGACAGTCACATGCTGCTGGAGCATCCTCAGACCCATCTGACCATGATTGAATTACTTTTTAATGTAACTGGCCTGGATGCAGAAAAATATCGCCAGGAAAGTATCAAATGGCTGAAGGACACTGATAATGTGAACACCTACATTGCAGGTGCAGTCAGACGCTTTCCAAATATTCTAGAGAAACATGTACGTTGGGCAATTAATACTTTATATGCAGTTTTGTGTACTGTAGAAGAGATACCAAATGAGCAAGCATGTGCCATGATCCCCCAACTGGAACAGCTTTGCATAAAAGACAAACCTGATATACAAGTTATTCTGCAAGTACTGTATGTGATAACACAGAAAACCAAAGGAACAAATGGCTGGGATCCCAACAAGTTGTGCAAGACAATTGCTCGTTTTGTGAAAGAAGAATACCCCACTAATGTAAGAGTCTTCACATACGGCATATTTGGAAACTTGCTGTCATTTGAACCTGCAGCTGACATCTTTACATCAGTGGGGATAACTTCAGTTCCTGGGGACATACTGAGGTCTGCAGATATGATGATGCTAAAAGATCTGAAAGAAGTGCTCAGACAATTGAGTAAATATTTCAGTAAACCTGCCTTGCAATGTGAAGATGGTACAACCTTACCTGGATCCAAGAAAAAAAAGAAAAAGAAGAAGAAAAAGACAGAAAAGTCAGAAAAGCAAGAAGACCAAAATGATAAAGATCTAACAGCAGCTCCGACTGTGGAATCAACTTCAAATTTTAAGCCCTTTGACTTCAACAGCACTATCTCATCGACACCACGCAGATGGCTACAAATCAGCAAAAGATGGAGAGAAAAATTAGAGAAGCTTCTGAGCATCGATGAAAGTAAAGTCACCAGAATTGGGAGCATGATTTATAAGAATGATGCAGAATTCCGCATCGCGAAGGGAAGTGATGGTACTGAAGTCTTCTTGGGGCTGAGAGATGACGGCACTGAAGTTGCTATTAAGAGAATGTCTAGATGGAACTATGAAGTTCTGAAGAACGAGGAAGGTTTTCTACGACTTCCAGAGCTCGATCATCCATCTATCGTACGATACGTTGACTTTGCAGAGGATGAGAACTTTGGATATCTTGGTCTTCAGCTTTGTGAATACACCCTGGAAGAACAAATCAAAAATAATGATGGTGGTCTGCTGATAAAGAAACTTGTCTATCAGGTTCTTGACAGTTTGATGGTGCTTCATTGTCAAAATCCCCCCATTGTCCACCGGGATCTGAAACCACAGAATGTTTTGATCGGTGAGACAAATTAAAAATTATACTAAATAAACAACAATATTTGAATAAGTCACAGATAAATCATTTCCTGAATTTGTCGACCTGTTTTTCCTGCAGATGTGAGTGGGAGGGCCAGATTAGCTGATTTTGGCATCAGTAGACGGTTACCTAAAGGCCAAACAACTTATCGCACGGTCAGTGCTGGAACAAAATGCTGGATGGCCAAGGAGACTTTAGACGTAGGAGCCAAAACACCATACAAGAGGAGCACTGACATACAGGTTAGTTTTTCTGCTATGCAAATTTTTACTTAAGATTAGGTGGCAAATTATTTGGTAATTAAACTGTTGTGCTAACTTTGAAGGTGGCAGGGATGCTGATTTATTATATCCTCTCTGGAGGACACCATCCTTTCGGTGACAAGTCCTATAAATGTGAGAGCAACATTGATGAAGGGAAGTACACTTTGGACCATGTTCAAGATGTGGTGGCAAAGGATCCGATCGAGTGGATGATTGATAAAGAACCAAAGAAGAGACCTAAAGTGGAAGAATGCTTGAGTCATCCTTTCTTCTGGACCACTGAAAGGTAGAATCACATTTTTCATGGCCATGTTAATTCAGATTAGCTCAGATGTTTTGCTGATGCTTTTATGTTTTGTAGCTAGCATAGAGTTTACAAGACTTAAAGTCACTAGCAGCTCTGTGAGGCTGTTCTTGAATATACAGTTGTGCTTACATCTAAATACTCACATCTGCAGCTAACATGC
The DNA here is from genome assembly GCA_027495735.1 of Lutjanus campechanus. Classification (NCBI taxonomy): domain Eukaryota; kingdom Metazoa; phylum Chordata; class Actinopteri; order Lutjaniformes; family Lutjanidae; genus Lutjanus; species Lutjanus campechanus. Next base: position 4,448 of record JAJHUR010126194.1, on the reverse strand, counting down.
TAATAATGACAATGCTAACATGCTGATGGTAAGCATGTTTATCACGGTCACCATCTTAGTTAGCAGGACACCATGCTAATATCTGCCAGTTAGTAGAAAACACAGCTGACACTGATGAGGAGTGAACAAATAGAAAAACTGACGTGGTATACATTATACAGTTATACTGAAATGTAAAAAAATAATATAACTGTAAAAAAGAGAAAAATGTTTAAGTTAATTTTAGTTCATTTTAAATTATTTAATTAAATTAAATTCAAGTCCAATAAAGTTGATATTAATTCACTTGTACTTGAGAAAACATGTTTGATGACCTTAAAATATTAAGTTGAACTGACAGCTCTTCAGCTTGACTTGCAAACATTACTGCCAAATTTGATTTCCCCCAACATTTTCTCAGTTTGAAAAGTCACTTCTTCATTTCACAAAGACTGTACAGCTTCAGCTGCTCCTGTTGGACCCACTTCATTCAAGTATTGGCACAAAGACAATATGTGGAAATGACCTCAAAAAATAGTAATGGAAGGTCTCAGGATGCATGCTGGGACGTCTGCTAATATGCTGATCATGTTTCTTTAAAAACTAAATTTCATGAGTTGATTGACCTGTGTAGAGCACATTCATTAAACTCATCACTTCAAGTCAAAGTTAAAAGAAGTCATGTTTATGAGTTCTGAAAATAGATACTAGAAATTTTTTTGCTACATAAACTTGAATGAATTGAAGTCACCCCACTGTGTTCTGTGTCTTCTCTATTCACATATTTCCATAGCATCTTTATATAACAATTTTTTATTGGTATGATGGGACAAAAAGGTTTTTGTTGTTTTGTGAAACATCCACTTTAAACATAAATTTATTTTTCAGGAGAGCTGAATACTTGAGAAGGACAGGAAACAGGAAGGAGGTGGCAAAGTATCGAGAGGCTGACCAAGAATTAATTTCTTCGCTGGAAAAATATGCTGGGGAAGCATCCAAAGAGTGGAAAACTAAGGTGACTGCAACATAACAGTTTTATTCTTTATTATGAACCACACTAGTTTGTGTTCCTGATTCTACTTCATCATGAAGTACAAACGCCAATCCCAAAAATGTTGGGAGGGTGTGTAAAATGTAAATAAAAACCAAATGCAGTGATTTCCAGACACTTTTCAACATATATTCAACTGAATACAGTATAAAGACAAGATATTTAATGATCAAACTGATTAATTTGACTGTTTTTTGTAGATATACACTCATTCTGCCCCATATGCAGAGAATATTTCAGTGATGTTATGGATCATAGATGGTGAACCCCTTAAGGTCCTTGCAATTGTGCATTGAGGAACGGTGTTCTTAAACTGTTGGATTATTTGCCCACCTTCACCCATCCTTGCTTGCAAACAATTGAGCCTCTCTAGGATGCCCCTTTCATACCAATGGGTGTTTTTTTTATTTTTTTTTTATTTTTTATTTTTTTTAGCATTTCACAACTTTCAGAGTTTTTCATTGCCCCTGCACCAATGTCTTGGAAACACGGTGCAGGCATCATATTCAGAATAACTGTGTATTTACAAAAACAAATAAAGTTTCAGTTTGAACATTAAATATCTTCTCGTCAAAATGATCTGCAAATGACTGCATTCTGTTTTTGTCCCAACTTTATGGCACTGAGCTTTGTACAGTTTGAACTAATGTTTGACATTTATAGATTCCAGACTTGGTGGAGAAGAAGGATCCCAAAAACAAAGCCTACACTGACAACACACTGGGATTACTTCGCTTTATAAGGAACTTCCAAGAGCACCTGTAAGTTAAACTGAGTTTAAAGCGATACTCCACTCTGTGAGATTAAGCCATTCAGTATGTACTCACCACTATGCCGATGTGATGATAAGTGAAGGTCTTCAGTTCACCAAACAATCCTGGAGTTTTAGGAGAAACAGGGTAGCGGCCTCATCCAGTACAATGGCAGTGAACGGTGACCACGGATAAAACGTTAAAAAAAGCACACAAAACAAACACAAAATGTCTCCATCCTGCTTGTGTGGTGTAATCCAAGTGTCCATGAGCCATGACATTAAAAATTAACTGCAAAAGACGCCATTTTCGCCATGTTTTTAGCTGAAATATCAGCTGTTGCACGTAGCCGGTAGGATGTAAACATGGCGTCGATCTTGTGAGACTTCGTATATATCTTAATGGACGCACGTGCCGAAGTCTCGCGACATTTAGGATTAAGGAAGTATTTGTGAGGATAATTTTACTTTACTTAAATAGTGACTTACATGACATTACTTTGTTTTTGTTGCAACTCATTCACTCAAGAGAAAATCTTTTTTGCTTAACAAAATTCCTCTTATCTACTCCTGGGTTTCAGCTCTTTAAAACTTCTTCAAACAAGGAAAAAATCACTCTTTGGTTAATCACAACCAGGTGACACATTTCAAGTCAACATTTCTTGATTTCGAGGGGCCACAAGACAAAAGGTTGAGAACCACTGACACATTGTAGATATTCTTGTGACACAATTTTATTTCTTTGTTTGCAGTCCCCCAGATACACCCGAAGTTGATCTGATGGCGACATTTCCTGACCTCTTTGGATGTGTTTACAAGTTTGCCAAGGCCCAAGGGTGGAATTCAGAGACCCCCTTGAAGGAAATGTTTTGGAGAGAGGACTTCCCAGTGCCGCCCACAAACCTTGACGAGCATTTGGGTGTCCCGGTCCAGGAGTCTCAACCCAGTGACTTGAAGTGAACTTGACTTCCAAAAGGATGGAGGACTTCACAAATTACTTTAGAGTCTTTTAAGCAGTCAGAGAAAGAAAGTTGTGCTTTTCCCGCTGTAACATGTCTAAATGTCTTCCATGAAATAGGCCTGCTTCTGTAGAACAATTTTAAGATGCTTTCTCTTCATATTAGTATTTGTATTTTGTGAGATGATAAACTTTTTGACCATTATCTTTATAAGGAACTATTCTACTTTTATTTTGCTACATGTATATGATGGCTGTAGTTGACAAGTTAATGATCACACATGCATCAATAATACCTGAGAAAAATCTGCTTTTTTTACAGTACAGTTTTATTCTTACAATTTTTTTACTACTGAGAGTATAACAGGTGTGGTTGTCACTGACCTCATGTCCTCTTACCCTGTGATAATGTACAGTATGTTGCCTTATCAGCACTGGGGTTCTATGTTCTGGAGGCCCACAGCGCCTCCCTGTGGTCATAATAAAGTATCACATCACTTTACTTTTTCCACACAGGAAATGTCTTGAAAGCACAAACATTTGATTATTGTAGCTGAGACCCCAGCCTTTAGAGAGTAGTTGTAATGTTGGAAAATGTGAGCATGACATTCAAAAATTTGTTCATGAGTCTAAAAGTGCTTCTACTCATTAAGTGAATGGTGTTGCAGTGGAATAATGCAAACATGCAGATTGCTTTGTAGGATTTTGTTTTTTAAGCATACTGGGTTTTATTTATTCAGTTGAGTATCAAAATAAATGTGCAAAA